>CAUYQG010056539.1:0-16233 GCA_963574415.1 Tarsius wallacei | reverse complement strand
GTCATTTCAGATTCTCTATTTTACCTCAATGTACTGCTTTATCTTTGTAATATAAAATAAGTTAAAACCAATTAGAATCTAACTGGAAGGAATAAAATACACCATAAATATATACAATTCTGTCAACTAAAAAGATTTTTTTTTTTTTTTGAGTTGGAGTCTCACTCGGTCGCCCACACTGGAGTGCAGTGGCCACTCCCGGCCACCGCAGCCTCGACCTGCTGGGCTCTGGCGATCCTTCCGCCTCAGCCTTCCAAGTAGCTGGAACTACAGGTGCGCGCTACCACACCCGGCTAATTTTTTTGATTTATTGTAGAGATGAGGTCTCGCTTGCCCAGGCGGGTCTCGAACCCTCGGGCTCAGGCAATCCACTCATCTCAGCCTCCCAAGGCGCGGGATTACAGGCTGAGCCACCGAGCCCGGCTCTGAAATCATCTTTGAATGTGAAGTTGTTACCCCCTTTAATTGACTTTCTTGAAAGTCATAATATAATTTAGAAAATAACCATAGGTGGTGAGGTACATGGTAAATTTGGAGCAAATTCTCAAAAATTCAGGATAGTCTTGATTCTATTTTTTCATATTAAAATGTGCACATATTTCAAATTAAACATTTTCACTGTTGCTGTCTTTTTACCTCTATTCAGAGTACTTTTCTTGGGCAATTTTTTTTTTACAAGATAAAACTCTTTTCAAACAAATCCTCTATTTTAATGCTTTTTTTGGATGCTACATTAAATTCAAACATTACAAAACCTTACACATTCTTAATTTTACTCCATTACTACACAAAATATAAATTTAACCAATTAAAAATTCTTCACAAAGGTCCAAACAGTGGGATCTCTCTAGATCATAATCCCCTCCCTCTCTCCACAAAGTAACTCAAAATCATCAATTTTATAGTAATCACTTTCTTTTCTGTATAGTTCATAGTTCACCATCCAAGTGTTTACTCATAAATACCAGCTACGCTTTAAAATTTTTAAATATATTTTCTTTTATCTATAGGTCCCTCTTCCCTTTCTTCCTCCCTCCCTCCTCTACTTTTTCCCACTTTTGTAATTTATTTGTTGCAGAAACCAGATAATTTGTCCTGCAGTTTCCAATCTGAACTTTGGTGACTGTAGTCATGTGGTATAACTTAAAATAATCTCTATCTGTTACTGTTCTCTCTATTGTGATGTGATATTGGCAGCAAAAACAATACCCAGATGTACAAATTTATGTCTGTATAAAGTATTGTTATTTGCTAATATTATTGCTCAACATCAATCCTTATGTTGCTGTCTCTCTAGTTATTCTAGTTGTTGTCTAATTTCATTCTATGGCAAGTTCCTAAGGAAGGACTAATGACAATATTCCCTGAATCCTTGTATGTTATTGACAATTCATCTGTCCTTTTGTATTTGAAAATAAGTTTGGCTGAATATAAAATCTCTGACTCTCACTTTATTTCCTTGGGGATCTTGGGTAAAATATTCAGTTTCTTAGGACACAGACCCAAAGTCAAAGTCTAGTGACATGATGTTTTCTCCTTTATATAAAGTTTCAGATCTTATTTGTTCTAAGAAAGTTTTCTTGATTTATTGTTTTAATATTTATTGTTCTCTTACTTTGGTTTATTCTTTGGGAACTCCTACAATACATAAGTTGGATCTTCTTTGCCTGTATTCTACATGTGCAACTACCTGTGAACCCTTTTCCTCTCTTCATTTCTTTTTGACTTTAAAAATTTTTCTCCTTTCCACTTTCTACATTTTCATGAATTTCGCAGCAACCTGAATGGAACTAGAGTCTATAATACTGAGTTACCTCTCACAGAAACAAAGAACTGAGTATCATATGTTCTCACTCATATATAGTAGACCTTAATCATCCAATGTATTACCATAAGAAAATGACTGACAGTGATGGGAAACTATGGAGGGGGAGGGGTAGGGTGATGGGATTAATGGTAGTAAATATCTGTCTGGGAATGGGGAGACACCTCTTATCAACAAGGGTGCCTGAAGGAAGCATATTTGTATACCTAACCCTTAACTGTACCCCACAATATCATAATAAAAACATTGAATATAAAAAAATTTTTTTTAATTTTAAAAAAATGAGAGAAATTAATTTAGAAGTTATAAAAGAAAATTAAAGCTTCAGAGTGTTATCCAAATGTACCTTCTGCAGTTGTACCTGTTAAAATGTAACTTTCAGAGAGTCTTTGTAAAATAACTCCTAATTTAAAAATAAATGCTTCTTTACCAGATTTGTGTATTCTGGTTGCCATTCTGGTTTCCAGTGATATTACTATACCTCTTATGGTGAATGGTATATGTTAACAGGTATTTTAAGCAAGCTACAATATACACTGATTTTCTTAAGAAAAAAATCAGTATTTAATTTTCTACTGAACATATATTTTTCTTTTTTATTTCTCTCTTTGCTACCAACAGGGTTTAATGCAAAATACAAGTCTGAGCAAACAGTGAAATAAATAGGAGGGGAAACCCCCTCAAAAACCAGAATTTATTTGTAAAAAATTGTATATATATTCTTACATTTTTAAACTTCAGTCACCTTCAAAGTATTCTCCATTTGATGTAATACACCTATCAAGATGCTTTTTTCACTGCTCAGAACAGTTTTTGAACTTGTCAACTTTGACACCTTCTAGTGCTTGTGCCATTTTTTGTTTCACCTCTTCCACATTGGCAAAACGTTTCCCTTTGAGAACTTTTTTCATCTGGGTAAACAAAAAAAGTTGCTTGGGGAGAGATCGGGTGAATAGGGAGAATGGGGCATAAGGGTTATGCCATTTTTTTGTCAAAAACTGAACACTCAGCACATTGTCATGGTGGAAGAACCAGTCACCTGTTTGCTACAACATGGATGCTTCTTCACAAATCGTGATGCAACCTTCTCAAAATTTCCAGATAAAAACTTTGGTTGACTATCTGATTCACAGGAACAAATTCTGAGTGTACTGCAAGGGGCCTGCCCTCCAAAAGAAGATTCCAGTTTGTTTTTTTCCGGCCCCCTCATAGTTGTAGATTTTTAGCATGCAATAAAGGAATGGCAAGCATCTTCATACTTTTCTCTGTATACTCTACAAAAAGACTCCTTAGTATGCATTTCCTAAATATTCTATGCACATATAACCTATAATTTCCCATCAACTCTGCCAACTGGTAGTCTATAGAATTCATATACTTCACAGGTCATGCAACAGACCACTACTCCAAATAGCTGGTTGGAGGAGCAGTATTGAATACTTTCCCCACTGTTACCCAAGAAAAAAAAAGGCAGCTATGTCTTCTTGCTCATGTCTGCATATATTACAAGTGCGTGCCCATAGCTGTCTTTGAATAGGAGGTATTATGTTGAGCCTGGAAAAGCTCAGGAAAAAGAAAAGAATTATTGCTGATCATCTTTTAGATATAATGATGTGCTAAAGGGAGAATTATGTTAACTACACTTTTCTCCCATACTATTAGGTGAGACTCTGGTAGAAGATGGAAGTTAGAAGTAGAGGCTTATCAAAGCCATCCTGGCTTAATTTAATGCAAATAATAATATTTTTGTATAAAATAAAAGTTCTGCGGCAAACGTTAAACATACTACAATCTAACAAACTGTTTTCTTTAGTTACTTTTACACATGGTCTATAGACAACACAAAGGGTTTTGCACTTTATTTTTATACAGTATTGTGGTGTCAGAATGAGTTGACAGTAGAATATGTTCAGATTTGCATTTTTCAAGGCACTTCTGCTCATGTGGGAAGAATGGACTGAAAGAAGTAAAAGTATATGCAATACTGCTTTTGATTAACAGCGGCAACAGTGGTGGCAACCATTTATTATGAGCCAGGTCTTATGCTATCATGTTATGCTTATTATTCTCAATTCTCATAACAAACTTGTTATAGGTATTATTGTTCCCATTAAAAGCCAAGGCAACTAAGAATTAGAAAGGTCACAAAACTGTCACAAAGCTGTAAAGTGGTAAAGCCAAGAAGAACTCAAACATAAATCTGGTTTGCTTCACACTTAATTTTCCAGAATAGTTTTTTGCCTTTTATATTTGTTTTCCCATTATACTCCTTGAGAGTAGCAACTATGTTTTAAAATAGCATCTAAAGACACACTCCAGTACTTAAAAGCCCTCTGCATACAAAAGAATGTTTGCTGATTTAACAATAAATATACTTATATTAATTTGGAAATGTGTATTTGGCAACATTTTACAGGTTTGATATTCCGTATTTATTTGTAATTAATGATGCCAGATTTTAAAAGGCTATAATATAGGACTTTTACTAATTTTAATGTAACTTCTACATAACTAGTTTGAAAAAAGCAAGACAACTGCACCTCACTTGGAAAGAAAAATGATTAGATACGGATAATAAACTTACTATCGCCCTTCAACAGGTTCAATGTCAAGGGTGTTAACTCCACTGCTATGGATTCTTTCAACATCTCTGTCTTTGTTTAACTCCAGTCCCAAAACCCTTTAAGAAAAATATAAAAATTAAAAGGAGGAAGAAGAAAGAAAAAAAAATTAACACAAGAAAGTAACTTTAATATTAAAAAACCTTACTTTATCAAGATTATATATAGTACAAAAATGACAAGTAATGCTTAAATCTTTTAGCACATATTAAAAAGTATCTACAGATTTTAAAGACCTTGTATAAAATTTTAAAATATCAACAGTGGTAACAATATATACAAAAACTTTCATATGAAACCTTATCTTAAGTTTCATTTAAAGAGTTTATTTTACTAAGTTTTTAAAAAGACTGAAACAAATTTTTAGGAACAAAGTTAAATTCTGATAACTTAAAGTTAACTGAGGACATCTGGTGGATAAAAGCTTAAGTTACAGGATTTCAAAGAAATCTCCTAAACTCTTTCTTGAAGACTTAGGTGGAAATAAAAAATGAGAATGCTCAACTCAAAAATTAAGCATATTTCAATAAAGCCAATTAAATATCTATCAATACCAGTAATTAACAAATACTCTTACAAAGTAAGGCAAATGACATTTCTGATATTCCATAACTGTAAATCATCTTGAAGATACTAAGATTAAATAAATTAAAACATAAAAGTGCTTATTACAATGACTACACATTTTAAATATCTAGTAAACATTAACTATTAAAATATGTCTCAATCTGTTGGGTGTTATTAGCGCTTACATTAATTTAAGCAGAATTATTTCTAAATTTGTTATTGATCAAAATGATGCTAGTCTAAACACTTTTGGCCTATCAAATTATTATAGCTTTTTTTTAGATGAAAATGCACAGTGCTGGAAAAGGAGCAAACTGATATTTTCACACACTGACAGTAGCAACACAAATAAGTATGAGAGCATTTTTGAAATCATTTTTCAAAATCATCAAGTGTCTGATTTGAAAATTTGAAGATATACATGATCCTTTGTCTTCAACAAACAGTTTAGCCTTAGGCTAAAATATCTAGTCTAACACTTATGAGTTGTCTGACCTTAATCAATAACTGCAACAGCTAATATTAATTAGGAACCTATTACTCATTGACATTGTACTACGGTGGAAACACTAACTAAAATAAGTGGTAGTGGTTATATTATTAAATGCAATTTCTTGATTATAAAATTAAGATACAAGTAATTTGCCCAAGATCACACAGCTAATATTTGGCTGAGTTGCACTTTAACTTTTTTTTGAGTCAAGGTCTCACTCTTGCCCAGGCTGGAGTGCAGTGGCATGAGGTACTGCAGCCTCTAATTGCTGGGCTCAAGTGATCCTTCTGCCTCAGCCTTCCAAGTAGCTGGGACTACAGATGTGTACCATCCTATCTGGCTAATCTTTTTGATTTACTGTAGAGACAAGATCTCGTCATGTTGCCCAGGCTGGTCTTGAGCTTCTGGGCTCACGTCATCCTCTCACCTCAGCTTCCAAAAGTGTCAGGAATACAGGTGTGAGCCACTGCGCCCAGTCTGCACTTTAACGCTGACATTCTTTCTCCAGACCACTATGCTATTTTGCCATTTCTGAGCTTCAGTAGTTCATTAAACAGTAATTTTTTTCATTGCCATTTCTTCTTAAAATATTTTTCTATTGGATGACTTTTCAAATTACAACAGAATAAGTGCTGCTTGTAACAAGTAAAACTATATCACACAAATACACGCAAAGGTAATTATCCTTTTCTTGAGCTCCCATTACTACTTTTTTTTTTTTTTTTTTTGAGTTGGAGTCTCACTCTGTCGCCCAGACCGGAGTGCAGTGGCCGCTCCCGGTCACCGCAGTCTCGACCTACTGGGCTCCGGCGATCCTTCCGCCTCAGCCTTCCAAGTAGCTGGAACTACAGACGCGCGCCACCACGCCTGGCTAGTTTTTTTGGGGTTTATTGTGGAGATGAGGTCTCGCCAAGTTGCCCAGGTGGGTCTCGAACCCGCGGGCTCAGGCAATCCACGCACCTCAGCCTCCCAAAGCGTGGGATTACAGGCTGAGCCACCAAGCTCAGCTCCCATTACTATTATATATTTATTTAACTCATCATTCCTAATTGTAGGTAACCAATCCCATCTCTACTATCCCCCCCGCCCCCAACAACAGTGTGTTCACCAGGCCTGGGCTCTGATTTCTGCCTCCCTCAAAATCCCTTATCACCTGAGTTTGTCTGTCCCCAAGCTTAGAATACCTGCTTAGTAACAACCCAGGAAATTGACTCTGTCATAAGAAAAACAAGAAAAAAAAAAAAAAGAATACCTGTTCAGGCTTTGAAATCCCACTCAAATCTGAGTGAGGAGGTCTACCTCTTCCCAACCTAATGACTTTAGGACTGAATTGCTTGGGAACTGGAAGGAGAGGTTAAGGTGAAGGGAAGAGAGTAACACTAAAAAAGGAAAGAGAGGAGGAAAGAGTGGGAGATGGCAAGGTATGCAAAAAAGAGTTAACATAGCAGGCCTGAGACTGCTACCCTTAGAAAGGCCTGCTTGCAAGACTGGCCCTTGGTGGGAGTCTAAGAATGGCTCATTGTGCCTAAACTATTTGAGTAACAGCTTTACGATGAATACCTGCTTTCCTAATGGGAGTCTGGAATTTTGGTGTGTGCTAGGCAGAGGGTGTCTATGTGACCAGTCCCAAGTAAAAACCTCCAACACTGAGTCTCTAACGAGCTTCTCCGATCAACATTTCACATATGTTGTAACAATTCATTGCTAAAGGTAGAAAGTATGTCTTCTGTGACTCCATCAGGAAAGGACTCTTGGAGGCTTGTGCCTGGTTTCCTCCACACTTTGTCCATGAGCTTTTCCCTTTGCTGATTTACCTTGTATCCTTTCACTGTAATAAACCATAGTCATGAGTAATTGAGTAGGCCTCCTCACTCCGATTAGGTTGGTCCAAGTTGTTAGTCCTTCTAGAGAAACATCAAACCTGGGGATGATCTCGAGGACTCTTCACAATGGCAAGTAGCAGGAAAATAAAAGGAGAAAGGAGTAGAGGGAAAGGAAAAGAAAGAATGGAGGAAGAGACAGGCAGGTGTGGACAAGGCAAAGGAGGAAGGGTGAAAGGAAAAGAGACAAGAGGCGAGGCAGAGGAGATTGGGATAGAAGGATAAGAAAAAGAGTGAGCCCCAGTGTCTTTTTAAATCACTTTTCCGTTTTCTTCTCCAACACAACAGCATTGCATACCGATTGTTAATGGCAAGCATTCACTTTAGTTGGTTTCTATGCCAAACTGATTCTTAAGTATTTTATTACTCCCTTACCTCTTTTATGGCAAGTGGTTGCTCAAATTTTATATTTACTTAGTTACAGTTTTTACCTTTATTATGTAATTCTGTTTTAATATCTTGAAATGGCTACATATTCTTATCTCAATGAGAAAGTATTTCTGGATTTTTTTGGTATTTTAAGTTTCTCTGAACATACGTTTCCCTGGGTCCCTTAAGTGGTAGAAGTAGTTATCCTCCTTTTCCTTGGTTTCCAGATAATTTGTCATTTCAATTTTCATTTATCTTTGATTCAGGAGTTTTCTAGAATGTAATCCCAAATTTCAAAAATATTAAATTAGAGGTGGTAGTGATGAGGCAGGTTATTCAGTGTAGGTTAGATGTAGATAGATAAAGTTTCTTGATGGCAAGTTTAAATTAAAATAGGGTAAGGGCTCAGACTTCTTCCTAACAGTACAAGACTTTCTTTCACCCAACCAACCAGGCACACCAGACCTGATCACCTTGTGGGCTGGAATGTGGATCTACCAGTGCAATAAATCACAGAAACAATAGAGAATTGCCTAAAATATCTTAGAAATAATGTTCTAAGAAAAACACAGATCTAATCAGTCAATACGTTTCATTATTTAGAAGGTCCTTGTGACCTTAGAAGACGGTAATCAAAACTGTGCCCAGACACCTGCAGCCTACCCCCTCTCTTAGCTCATAGAAAGTGAAGAATCAAAACTTGTGACCAGATACCTGTAGCCTGCCACTCTTAGTGCATGGTTTGCTCAATCATGGTTGTAAAAGTATATAAAGCTTCTTGTCAAAGGCAAGCACACGTTCTTACTCTTAAGGTACCCAGAACATTTCATTTCTGGGTAATGCAACTATAAAAACTAAACTAAATGCATGGAACAACTACCTGAGGACTCTGACAAGTAAATATTAACAGGTGGATTGGAGGAAAACACCAAAATACCACTGAACAAGTGGTCCGTTTATTTATTTATTTATTTATTTATATTATAAAGATGTGGGGAACAATTCAGGGTTAGGTATAAAAATGTTGGTTATGCAGGTACCCTTGTTAATGAGAATGAAAATTTCAACTTCCATGGTAAAAGACAATCAACAGAAGTCAAAGCTGAGATGACAAAGACTTCAAGGTAGCCATTATAAAATGCTTGAGCAAGCAATTGTGAACATGCTTGAAACAAATGGTAAAGTAGAAAGTCTCAGCAAAGAAATAGGAGATGTAACTAAGAACAGAATGGAAATTTTATAACTTTTCAATATGAAATTATTTTAACTTAATGGAATCATTAGCAGATTGGAGAGGATAGAGGAAAAAAGTCAGTGAACTTGAAGATAGATCAAATAAAATTATACAATCTAACAACACAGAGGAAAAAAGATGGGGGATAAAAAGAACAGAGTCTTAGGGACTAGAGGAACAGTTATAAAAGGACTAACATCTTGACTGCAGATTTATTTTATGAAGCCATCAGACTGATCTAAAAGAAATGATAAACAATGTTCTTCAGAGAGAACAGAAATGATAAAAGGAAACTTGAGACACTAGGAATAAAGTGAGAACAACAGTAATGATAAATACCTGAGGAAATAAAATAGACTACTTTTTTCATTAAAATGCTTGATCATAGAACAAATAACATTGCCTGATGAGGTTTATAATGTATATAAATGTAACATATAAGACAACAACATATATGTTGGCGGGCAAAGGGTGAAAAAGTTTCTATATGCCAAGTAAAGCAGTAAAATAATTATTTTAAGTAGACAATGAAAAGTATGTGTTTTATAATTCCTAGAGCAACCACTAAAAAAGATTATTTTAAAAGATATGGTTAAAATGATAATACATAAATAAAAATGTAATACTAAATAATGTTCAACTACTCAAATGAAAACAGGAAAGGGGAAACAAAAGACATGGAGCAACTGCCACTCTTATCTACTGGTGGTGGGTATGAATGCTTTTGGAAAATTGTCAGTTCTTAAAAAGTGAAATATATCTAGTCATTCCACTGCTAGATGTTAACCTACAGGTAAGCACATATGTTCATACAAAGACTCATACGTGAATTTTCATAGCACCTTTATATACGTATGCAATTGTCAAAACCTGGAAACAACTCAAATGTCCATCAACAAGTGAGTAGAAAAACAAATTAGGGTATAGCCACACAGTGGGATACTCCACAACAATAAAAAGAAATTTATATATGCAATAATGAAGAAATTTCAAAATACTGTAGTTATGCTAAGTAAAATAAGTCAAACAAAAATGGTTCTATTTACATAAAATTCTGAATAAGAAAACTAATCTATAGTGAACTAAGCAGATGCGTGGTTTCTAGACTAGGAAGAGGGTAAAGCAAAGAAAGGAGGGGGAGATTACAAAGGGTCATGATAAAATTTTCAGGGTTATGAATGTTTGTTCTCTTGATTTTTCTTTTTTATACAAGGACAATTTTAATCCTGAATTTTCCTGCAGTGACATCCATTGATGGCTATCTATGGATTAAAACCACATTTGCCAAGGGCTGTGAACATTAAGAAACTTTACATGAAGTCACATGTGTTGAAACAGACACACAGGCAACTTCCAGCACTAACAGAACACACACATAATAAATACCAAGTGGTCTTGATGGATAAACTTACCTCATCAGGTAATTCTACAGAGGTGCCAAAAAAATGTATGCACATTTTAAGAAAGGCTTTTCTGTATTATAATTGTAATACTCAATATATACCGATAACAAAAGACGAATACAAGTAACGAGTCATTTGATTAACATCATCTTCTGAGCGAATGTCATACTACACATGGCTACTGTAATTCAATTCAAGTTTGAAAAGTAGATAACATCTCTTGAAATGTATATACATTTTTTGGACACCCCCTGGTATTTAGTAAAACCAACAGTTAATACAGAATTTCATTTTTTAATTTTATATATTTATCACACATTTTCCTAAGACTTTATTTTAAAAACATTCTTTCAAGATTGTCCTTTCGAGATTCTTCTAAGTTTCCATAGCAATTCAAAATACCAGTCTCCTTTTCAACCTGTAGCACCTGACTTAAAACTTAAGTTCATCTAATGCATTCATTAAAACTGTCGAGAAAGACATGTTTCAATTGCTATTTCCCAAACAAGACACTGAGTATGGGTATATATTACTTTTAATTGGTTAGCAAAATTTTACTCACATAATTTATAGCCAGAGCAAGAACTCCCAGCATCTCTGAATGGTCTTCCACTCAAAACAATAACAACGAATGTCTAAAATGGATCAAGAGTAAATGAAGGAATCCTTGGAGGACAGTTATTCCCTAGGGGAATTAATATGAGAGAGAAGAAATAGAGGAAAACGAAAAAGTATTCTTGTTTAGGTTTACAGTGTCTTCACCTGAGTCCGCGGGCGCACTCACATGCCACCAAGTTGTCCACAGCACATCAAAGAGCAAACGACATGTATAACAATATAAAACATTAAAGTATACAAAACACAATATAGCAATATATAAAAGGCACGCTATTTTGATAAGCCACACAGCAGGAGACCAAATACGAGTTTGGAGGCAGCAAATTGATGAGACGGGAAAGTGTGTGGTTAAGAGTTAACAGCCATCGGTCAGGATTCTAGCAGGCCTATCCGAGAAAAAAAAAAAAAAGTAAGGCTTGTCTTTACCTCCGTGTGGACTCTGCTCTCCGGAGGTGAAGAGGATCCTCCAAACCAGCTTGTCGCGCGGACAGAAACCCCAGCATCGTCGCGTTCCCTCACACGGGCTCGGGCACCGAACGCCGCCATGACAGAGCTCGGAGGCGGGGCTGTACTCGCGGAGACTCTCCCATTGGCCAAGCGGCGATCGATCCGACCAATGGCGAGCGCTGTTACTGGCAGGGCGCGGGGGCGGAAGCGGATTGGACTCCTCAGTGCGGTGGGCAGGTTCGGTTGCTGGGAGAGCTCCTCCTGCTGCCGCTGCTCCGGCTGCGAGAAGTGCCGGGAGCCAGGCGGACGACGGCATGGGTTGGTCTCAGAATGTGTTCCGCGCCTTGTGGAGATCGCTGTCCAAGGAAGTGAAGCAGCACGTGGGCACAGACCAGTTCGGGAACAAATACTACTATGTCGCGGAGTACCAGAACTGGAGAGGTGAGGTGAGAGCGAGGTCAGCGGTTGCGTGGTCAGTAAACCAGGGACAGGTGAGAGCGCCTGGTCAGCGAACACACCGGGCGACATTTGGGCGTCACCAGAGGGGATATCCCGAGGTGGCTGGCCTCGCCTCCGCGCCCCCCCCCCCCACCCCGGGGTCGCAGCCCTTCCCGGCTTGGCTCCTTCGGTGGCCCGGCCTGGCGCGCCCGCGGGCCCTGGGACCCACGGCCTTCCCCTGGCGCGCCCACGGCGGCCCGGGCGAGCCTGGCGCACACCCCTTTCCTCCCAGCCTCGCTGGTTGAGAACGACTCGGGTTTCGTCCTGGGCCTGTGACGGCTCAACAGAGGGGAAGGTCTTCGGAGATCAAAGGGGTTGGGGAGGAGCAGGGAAGGGGTTTTTGGTGCGCCCGTGCCCCCTTGCGACCCACAGCGGAGTGTAATTTGAAGAGGCGGATCTTCCGCACATCTCGGCTTTCCCCTTGCTTGGTGTTGGCTTTTTTCCCGTGGCACGTTGGACTCAGGCGCTGGCCTCAGGCGTCACGTGCCTCACCCCAAAACTTGTAGAAGTCGGTCCCTGCACACTGACAACGTGGAAAAGAGATCCCCGCAAAGCTTTCTGTTTCCTTTCTCGGCAGTTTACATTCCAAGACCCCGCTGAGCTCAATTTTAGAAACGCGGCTTCTCATCGTGGTGTGTCTGTTATAGGACTCGTGCCACGTATTGGAGTGGGTGGTTTGGGGCGTTAGGAGGCTTTCCTGTCGATTGAAATTACACCGGGTAGCAGCCGTCATAACCTCTACTGTGTTGTTCCATCACTGCACGCAGGAGATGTCAGGCTTTGGACGAAGATAGGCGTGAATTAGAAACTCATCTCTGACACCTAATAGCTAGGGGATCACGGACGAAGTAATTGTCCTCCCCAGGTTTCGGTATCCTGATTTGAAAATTGGAGATAATATAAGAACGGTAATAAGTGAGAAGCACTGAGACCTTTCCAAAATTGTGTGTCAATTCATTTCTCACACGCATTACTGTAGTCTCTCATTTATCACTCAAGTTTGTTTTGCCTAATTTTTTTCTGTAGCTAATTTTAATATTTTAGACTTGTTTCCCTAATGAGCTTCTAAACTCTGTCAGTGCAGGGAATATGTCTTAAAAAAAAAAAAAAAAGCAGCAGCCTGCAACAGATTGCAAGCAGAAAGATGTTTCTTTTCCATAAATTGTCAGTAGCATTAAAAAATGCAAAATGTCAGACTGAGTTTTTTAAATGAAAGTGTAATTTACATACAGTAACATTCATCCTTTCGGTGTATTGTTACATGGTTTTTGACAAATGAGTAAAGTTGTATAACTGAGATCAAGTTGATAGAATAGTTCCATCAGCTTCAGAATCCCTTCTGACCCCTGAGTAGTTCATTCCTACACCCCATCTCTAACCCTTGGCAACTGCTGCTGTGTTTTATGTACCTACAATTTTGCCTTTACTAGAATATCATGTAAATGAAATTAGACAGGATGTAGACTTTTAAGTCTGGCTTATTTCACATAGTTGAGATTCATCCATGTGTCAAGTAGTTGTTCCTTTTTATTACTCAATAGTATTGCATTGTATAGATTTACCAGTTTATTCATCAGCTGAAGGTCATTTAGGTTGTTTCCAGTTTTGGGTTTTGATGAAAACCTCTACAAACAGTCCCATACAGGATTTTGTGTGGACATAAGTTTTCATTTCTCTTTGGTTAATACCTAATAGTGGGGTTGCTGGGTTGTGTGATAAATATATGTTTAACTTTATCAGAAACTTCCAACCCGTTTTTCAAAGTGGCTGTATCATTTTCTATTCCTGCCAGCTATGAATTAATGTTTTTTCATATCCTCATCAGCACTTAGTATTGTGTGATTTTTTTTCCCATTCTGATAGGTGTATAGTGATATTTCATTGTGATTTTAAGTTACGTTTTCTTAATGACTGAAGATGTTGACAATCTTTTCATGTGCTTATCTGCCTTATTACCACAGATCTTTGGTGAAGTATCTGTTCAAACATTTTGCCCATTAAAATATATATTTATATCTATTTTTTGTAACATTCATTTCCATGTAAATACACTATCATTAAAGGTTCAAATTGACAAAATCATGTCTATCACACAATAACATGAACATATTTATTTTTACATATTCTCAGTCATTCATTTGTGTGAACATTCTCTTACATAACTGTAATTATGTTTTTGAGAGTTTTATTGAGATATAATTGACATACAAAAAATTGCCAATGTTTAAAATGTATAATTTGATAAGTTTTGACATATATATAATCTGTGAAACCATCAACACAATCAAGATAATTAACATATCCATCATCTACAAAAAACTTTTTGTGTCCCTAGCCTTATGCTGCTTCTGCTTCTTTTCTGGAGACAACCACCCATCTGATTTCTGAAACTACATTAGTTTACATTTTTTAGAATTTTATATAAATGGAAGCATCTAACATGTATTCTCTTTTCAGCATAATTATTTTGAGATTCATGCATGTTTTATGTGTATCTATAGTTTACCATCCCTTTTTATTACGGAGTAACATTCCATTATATGGATATACCATGATTTGTTTATTCACTCACCTGTTCAGAGTTATTTGGGTTGCTTCCAGTTTGGGGCCATTACAAATAAATTATGAAATTCATGTGTAAGTTTTTGTATGGACATATACATTCGATTTTCTTGATTAAATATCTAGAAATGGAATGGCTTGGTCAACTGGTAGGAATGTGTTTAACTTTTTAAGAAACTGCTAGAGTGGTCGTGACATTGTACATTCCCACCTGCAGTGTGTGAGAGTTCCAGTTGTTTAAGATCCTCACCAACTCTTAATATGACCAGTCTTAAATTTTAGCCATTCGAGTAGGTGCATTGTGGTATCTCATTTTTTCTTTAGTTTTCTTTTTGCTATTAGTGAGTTTTTTTAGGTTTTAGTTTAAAATTAAAATGCAGTAAAATTAGCTTTTAAATTGGTGTACAGTTCTATAAATTTTTAACACATGTAAAAAATGCAAGTAACCACCACCAAAATCAGGATACAGAACAGTTCTATTACCCTAAGTAACTACTTCATGCTAACCCTTTGTAGACACACTCTCCTCATTCCTAACCTCAGCAACCATTGATTTGTTCTTTGCCATTATAGTTTTGTCTTTTTAAGACCATCACACACCTAGAATCATATCATATGCAACCTCTTGAAACTGGCTTTTTCTACTCAGCATGATGCCTTTGCAATTCATTACATGTATCAATAACTTGTTCCTTTTTATTGCTGACTAGTATTCTATGTTATAGTTGTCCATGTTTGTCCATTTACCCATTGAAAGACATTTGAGTTGCTTCCAGTTTTTGGTCATTATGAATTGAGCTGCAAGAAACATTCACATATGAGTTTTGTTTGAACATAAGTTTTCATTTTCTGGGAATACTTACCTAAGAGTATGAGTGCTGGGTCCTAGCAGCTCCAGCTTATTCTGTAAAATGGAAATAACAATACCTACCTAGCCTCAAAAGATATTTTTGCTACTCAAGAGAAACAAATGGGATAATGTAGCATTTAAGAGAAT
The DNA here is from genome assembly GCA_963574415.1 of Tarsius wallacei. NCBI lineage: Eukaryota > Metazoa > Chordata > Mammalia > Primates > Tarsiidae > Tarsius > Tarsius wallacei. The sequence goes on along the minus strand of CAUYQG010056539.1, from coordinate 719 downwards.
AGGAATTAATGTCAACATCTATTTGAGTTAATTTTTGAAGACCTTCTACTTGGTTTTTCTTTGATTTCTTTTATCAATGATTTGTAGTTTTCAGCATAGAGATCATACATGTGTTTTGTTACATTTATTCTGAAGTATATTATGTTATGCGGTATTATTATGAATGATTTTTTAAAAAATATCTTAATTCCCAGTCCTTCATTACTAATATATAGAAAAATGTGTGATTTTTCTATGTTGACCATGTATTCTACAACCTGTTTTACTCACTTATTCTTGAAACCTTTTATAGATCCTTTGGACATTCTATGTAGGTAAGTATGTCAACTGCAGACAGAGACAGTTTTGGTTTTATCTTTCCAACTTATTTGTCGTTTATTTCCTTCTCTTGCCTGGTTGCACTGGATGAGACTTTCAGTATTATGGGTTATTTGTTGTTGTTGTTGTTTGCTTGTTTGTTTTGAGTCAGGGTCTCAGTCTGTCACCCAGACTGGAGTGTAATGGCAATGATAGCCGGCTTACTGCAGCCTCAAACTCCTGGGCTCAAGTGATCCTCCCGTGTCACTAGCTAGTTTTTAAATTTTTTTGTAGACAGTCAGTCACTTTGTTGTCTAGGCTGTTCTCAAACTCCTGGGCTCAGTCCTCCTGCATCAGCCTCCCAAAGTGCTGGAATTACAGGTGTGAGAGCCACCACACCTGGTCAGCATTATGTTGAATAA
>CAUYQG010056538.1:0-12849 GCA_963574415.1 Tarsius wallacei | reverse complement strand
GTTCTTCAAACAGCCTTCTCTTGGGGGGATGAAAAGCCGTTGCTTCTTGTGGAAATGAGCGTGTGTGTGGTGGGGCAGCCTGACCACAGCTGGGTGTGGCTGCTGTGGCCAACGCCTGGCTGGTGCTGATCTTTGGACTTTGGGCGAGTGCGGTACCCAGGCGGGGGAGCTTGGCCGATCCCTGCCTGATGCTGTCTGTGACAGCGCCCAGGCTGGGAAGGAGGAGGGGCTCTGCCCCGTGTCTGGATCCAGTCTTTGGGCGACAACAGCCTTTGCCTTCCATCTCTGCACAGGAAAGGGGACTTACCGGATCTTTCCCTCCATCAAAGTAGTCCATGGCCAAACCTGAGCAGAGAGAGAAGGGTGGGTAGAGCGCAGGGAGGCACGCTGAGGATGCTGCCTGCAGACTGTGTGGCCAGGAGTGTCCCCGACACGGTTCAGTTCTTCTGGGGCAGGGCCAGACGTGAGAGAGGAAGACGCGACCCCCACTCACCAATCAGCTTCAACGTCAGGACACAATGTGGCATTGTCCACTTGATGTCGTAGTTGCCGGTGGCTGTGTAATAATAGCCAGCAAGAAGGTAGGCCTGGGAGAAGAGAGGCGTTTATTCTACCATCGCTAGGGCTGCTTGTTTTCTCCCTGCTCTGAAGTCCACCGTGTCCTTCGCTTCTCCTTCTCCTGGTCCCATCAGTCAAGGCTTAAGGAATTCCTCCAGGGGACGCGCTAGACCCGCAACAGGGAGAGAGCCCAAGGCTTCTTGGCAAAATGAGGGCCGAGACGGCAGCGCGGGGGCCTGGCGCTCTAGCCCAGTCCACACTGGTGTTCTGCCTTGCCCTGAAGGGCTTCCCCACATGGACAGCGGGGCTTGCCCGGACCTTGGCAAGGGCTGGCTTCAGCCTTCCTGGAGACAGACAGAGCAGCCCCCACAGTCAGTGGCTGAAACCCCCAGGGCCGGTGGCCAACCCGAAGTCCCCCACGGTGCTGGAGGGAGGGGTCGGGAATGCAGCCTCCCAGCACACTGCCTCTTCCCAGCCACAGTCCCCGCCTCTGGCCCCCGCCAGTGCCGTGGCTGTAACCTGAGCAGCTGGGCCAGTCGCTCACCATCTGGAGGCCAAAGGTCACGAGGACGGCAGTGACAGTGCGGCCCAGGAGCCGTAGGATGAGGAACTGCAGCACAACGCAGAGCAGGGAGTGGCAGAGCTGGTTTCCTGCATGTGGGAGGAGGGAAGGATGCAGCCTGGCTCTCACCCCTGTTCTGAGAATTCCCACCACAACATACAGACACAGAGAAAAAAACGCTTGGCCAGGCGCTGGGTTCGCGCCTGTAATCCAAGCACTTTGGGTGGCGGAGGTGGGAGGCCTGCTTGAGCCTGGGAGTCAGAGACCAGCCTCGGCAACACAGTGAGACCTTGTCTATACAAAGCGTAAGGAAATTAGCTGGGTGTGGTGCGTGCCTGTAGTCCCAGCTACTGGAGAGGCTGAGGCAGAAGAACTGCTTGAGCCCAGAAGGATGAGGCTGTGGGAGGCCAAGATTGGGCCAATGCACTCCAGCCTGGGTGAAAGAGAGAGACCCCAACTCAAAAACAGAAACAAAAAAGGAAAGAAAAAAACTTTCATATTAGGATCTCTTTCCAGAATAGCCCGAAGAGATTATTTTCAGAATAATCTGGAAGAAAGGCTGGATATTAACTGTATACATATAAGGAATTATTAGGGCGTAACTGTATTTCTTTGTTTTTTTATTATTATAAAGATGTGGGGTACAGTTCAGGGTTCGGTACACAAACATTGATTATGCAGGTACCCTGTAATTGTATTTCTTAAAAAAAAAAAACGTATTTAGAGACAGGGTCTTGCCCTGCTGCCCAGGCCGGAGTGAAGTAGTGTGATCAGAGCTCACTGCAGCCTCGAGTTCCTGGGCTCAGAGATCCTCCTGCCTCAGCCTCCCAAGGAGCTGGGACTCCAGGCATGCATCACTCCACCCCACTGGCTATTGTATCTCAGGACGTTTGAACCGAGCACTGATCCTGAGTGGGACTGGCTTTATTGGTCATTCAGCTACAGCCACAGCAGAGAGGAACTGAGGCTTCTGAGGAGGGTTCTGGCAACCTTCAACACGCCTTTCTCTGACACAGGAACGAGCATCAGAGGAAACAAGGAAAGGCAAGCGTGATCCTGTCCACGGCACCCTCTCCCCCAGCAGGGGCACCGCAGCTCCCTGTCCAGTGCTCGCTCGGGAAAGAAAGCCTTGCTCAAGTCTGCTCCTTTCCGGGTCCCCTCTGAGTGTCCCTGCGGACTCCGCTTACTCACCAAAGTTAAAATAAGCAATTGAGAGGCCCGTAAAGGTGTGGAAGAGGTGGATGAGGTAGCTGTCCTTGTAGAAAAGGTAATGCCGATAAAACAGAGCGAGGGGGTAACCTGGATGGAGAGAGAGGCGAGAAGAGGGTTACTCATGGCCAGCGCCCTATCGGTTTTGTTTTGGATGTTGGGCTGGCATGAAACTCAGCCGAGAGGGAAAAGAACAGGCATTTTGCGGGTGTCAACACAGATGACGACAACAGTATCCCCAAGAATCAAGTTTATTTTGCAAACACAAATTTAAAACTGAAGATATTAATTTTTTCTTTTTGAGTTGGATTCTTACTCTGTCTCCCAGGCTGCAGTGCCGTGGCACACTCACGGCCACCGCAGCCTCGACCTGCTGGGCTCTGGCGATCCTTCGCCTCAGTCTTCCAAGTAGCTGGAACTACAGGTGCAAGGCCCCACGCCTGGCTAATTTTTGTGATTTATTGTAGAGTCGAGGTCTCACCAAGTTGCCCAGGCTGGTCTCAAACCCCCGGGCTCAGGCAGTCCTCTTGCCTTGGCCTCCCAAAGCACTGGGATTACAGGCTGAGCCACCACACCCGGCCAGATATTAATTTTTTGTTGAGACAATACAATACTGGAACCTAAGATTAGGTTTCATTTATAGTCTATTAACTATTGCAAGGAATTTTCTCTTAATTGAATTTTAAAAAACGATACAAAGAATTGAGGGTGCCCAACTATGCTCCAGAAACATGACTTTCCACCTGCCATCAGTCTTGCTAGCACAGCATTATCGGAGTATTAAGAGGATAAATGGAAGCGCTCAATTATTTGTTTAAATGAGTAAGTAAATGCTTAATACATGTTGGCTTATGTCCTAGCCTTCCCCCCCTGACACATTAAAAACTTAGGATCACAGCCTGTTCACTCATGTGTCCTACCTTTTCCACATAACAGTCTGTCAACACTTGATCTTCTTGGTGCCAGGATCCACTGCTGTTCTTTGATTGCTGTTCCTATAATGGGCTAAGCTCTTTATCAAACATATAGCTTTGGCCCGGCTCGGTGGCTCAGCCTGTAATCCCAGCACTTTGGGAGGACGAGGCGAGTGGATTGCCTGAGCCTGCGGGTTCGAGGCCAGCTCAGGCAACTTGGCAAGACCTCATCTCTACAATAAATAAAAAATTAGCCAGGTGTGGTAACGTATGCCTGTAGTTCCAGCTACTCGGAAGGCTGAGGCGGAAGGATCGCCTGAGCCCAGCAGTCAAGGCTGTGGTGGCCATCAGCGTGCCACTGCACTCTAGCCTGGGCGACAGAGTGAAACTCCGACTCAAAAAAAAATTTTATAGCTTCATGCAAGTACAGGGGACTCTTGGACAGTAAAGGCTTGACCTGCGTGGTTCCACTCACACTCAGACTGTCTTCCCCCTCTGCCACCCCGAGACGGCATGCCCTCTTCCGCCTCAGTCTGCTCAGTGCGATGACGATGAGGATGAAGACCTTTACGACGATCCACTTGCACTCAGTAAATGTTTTCTCTTCCTTATGACTGTTGCAATGGCACTTCTTTTCTCTAGCTCACTTTACGTAAGGATACACTATATAATACATACGAAGGGACACCCCAAAACCGGTATTTATAAAAAATCACGTTTTCATTCTTACATGTATATTGAACTTCAGTCACCTTCAAAGTCCTCTCCGTGTGATGCAGTACGCCCACCGAGATGCTTTTTCCACTGCTCAAACAGTTCTGAACTCATCAATTTTGAAGCCTTTTAGTGCTTTTGCCGTTTTTTGTTTCACCTCTTCCACACTGGTGAAACGTTCACCTTGAGGACTTTTTTCATCCAGGGAAACAAACAAAATCGCCCTGGGTGAGATCAGGTGAATAGGGCGGGTGGGACACAGGGCTCATGCTGTTTCTGGCCAAAAACGGATGAACACTCAGCGCGGTGTGGGCAGGTGTGTTGTCATGGTGGAAGAACCTGCTTCCCACAACTTGGGATGGTTCTTCCGCAAACTGTGATGTACAACCTTCTCAGAACTTCCAGACAAAAACTCTAGTTGACCATGTGACCCGGAGGAACAAATTCCAAGTACACTACAAGGGGCCCACCCTCCAAAAGACACTTCCCCGGCATAACATACAAAATGTGTGTGAACCTACTGTTTATGTTATTGTTAAGGTTTCTGGTCAAAAGTAGGATATTAGTAACTAAGTCTTGGCGAGTCAAAAGTTGCCTGCAGATTTTGACAGTGTGGGAGTCAGCACCCCTAATGCCTGCGTTGTTCAAGGGTCGACTGTCGTTACTTCCATCCATATCTTGGAGATTATTGGCTCGCCATTCGTTCATCCATCAAATGTTCATGAAATGCCTCTACAAGCCAGGTATTCCGTTTATGGAGCATATCACGGGGGAGGAAGTGGCATGTGATAGTCCATCTTCTAGCTGGCTTAGATGGCGCGATACAGAATGACTAGCTCAAGGGGAGGAAGGCATCTATGACCCTTTCAGTCAAATGAACGAGCAAAGAAACAGGATCAAGTCGCATACATTTCACATGGGGAGAAACATGGCAGAGACAGAACACTCGGTCAGCAGCAAGTATTGCTAAGAACCAGAGCCATGAACTAGAAATTATGTAGACTAAGAGCCAGTGCCCTAAATCTTCTGCTTTTTATTTTTCTATGAATAGGGGTATAAATGGAAAAAAATCCCAATAGGATATATCCTAATTATCTAGAGAACTCATAAATATAAATTCTAGATAGCTAAAAGTTCACCTTTGCTAAAAGTTCACTTTTTTTTTTGGAGTCGGAGTCTCACTCTGCTGTCCAGGTTGTAGTGCAGCAGCATGCTCATGTGGTTGCTGCAGCCTCGACCTGCTGGGCTCCGGCGATCCTTCTGCCTCAGCCTTCCGAGTAGCTGGAACCACAGGCATGCGCCACCACACCGGGCTAATTTTTTTTTCTTGATTTGTTGTAGAGACAAGGTCTCGCCAAGTTGCCCAGGTTGGTCTTGAACCCCTGGACTCAGGCAATCCTCTCCCTTCCACCTCCCAAAGTGCTGGGATTATAGGCGTAACCAACGCACCTGGCAAATTCACTTCTTTAAGCACAAAAACCTCAACCATTTGGAATGCTCAAAATTTAAAAAACAATACATTACTATGCCTCTCTAAGTTGAGCATACTCTAACATTTTCTTGGTGGGCTGGGCCATAGCTACTCCAGAATAAAGTAAGGATGGCATTATGACCTACTGCTCCAAGTGGAAGCATCTGCCTGACACTCACAGGGCTTATGCTGTCCTGAGTTCTCAGCTCTTGTGTTCATTTCTTACAGCTTGCCTGCCTCTTTCCTTGCTATGCTGGGATCAACAGTCACTTCTCCTGCTCTCAGGGTGCCTGCCACGAACAGTTCCCTTCCCTACTCCTGACTGACTGCAGGCCTTAGAAACCACAACTCGGGTGGGGGTGGTGGCTCAGCCTGTCAGCCCAGCACTTTGGGAGGCTGAGGCAAGAGGACTGCCTAAGCCCAGGGATTCGAGACCAGCTTGGGCAGCTTGGCGAGACCTCGTCTCTACAGTAAATCAAAAAATTAGCCAGGCATGGTGGCATGTGCCTGTAGTTCCAGCTACTTGGAAGGCTGAGGCAGAAGGATCACCTGAGCCCAGCAGGTTGAGGCTGCGGTGGCCGTGAGAGTGCCACTGTACTCTGGCCTGGGTGACAGAGTGAGACTCCAACTCAAAAAAAAAGCAAACCATAACTCCGTTTTAAAGGTGTAAGAGAAGACAAAAGCAAGGGGCTTGGGTGCTTTCCTTGGGACTTGGTGTGCAGGCCTGGTAACATCTGCTCTGCCCATTCTGCCCTTTTGATGGCTTCCTGTTTTCAGGTATATTGGAGGGAGAGGAGGGTGTTGAGTTCCAAACAGGAGAACAACCACATGCTGGGAAACACGGTAGGATGAGGCACTGGGAGAAAAACAGAGACCGCGCAGGCCAGGTTGCCAAGAACATTAAGGCAGAAGCCCAGCCTGGACGGAAGCTTGCAGGGGAAGGGGAGCTGCTGGGCAGCTGCATGACAGCCCAGGCCGATTTTGGGCATGTCAACATCAAACCTTGCTCTTGGCTGCCACTCAGCTCTGCAGGCTCCGGGGCAGCTACCCAGCCACCCCTCAGGAACGTGCTGTTTTTAGGGAGTGTGTCTCCCTGCTTTTTGGTGGGAGCCAGTGCTTACTATGGTGGGCTACCTGAAGAATCTGTGAGAAGCAACCAGAGGTCCGCCCCCTAGCCGCCCACTCATGAGTCTGACTCCGCGGGTCTGAGTGGGGAAGAACCTTCCAACAGGTGCCGGCAGCTCGACGCGCTCACTGGTGGCCAAACGCGGGCAGCCGCACCCAGTCCCGAGGACAGAACACTCAGCTTGGAGATTGCCTGTCCTTTAACAGCACCAGACGGGGCTTTTCTAAGGCTGGTCCGGAGGCACTAAAGAACTTGCCTGGAAGCACTGTAAGTGTTTCTTCTTTTTTGATTGTTTGAAGGATGGCCTTCAGAAATTTCGCGGCAGAGGAAGGATGGTGACGTGCGGGGTAGCCCAAACCTGAGGATCTCCCACTAGAACGGAAGCGCTCCAGAACCACAGCCAGGGACGCTCCACATGCTGTGCTATTTATTTATTTATTTACTTATTTATTATTTTTTTGAGTTGGAGCCTCACTCTGTCGCCCAGGCTGGAGTGCAGTGAGTGGCACACCCACGGACACTGCAGCCTTGATCTGCTGGGCTCAGGCGATCCTTCTGCCTTAGCCTTCCAAGTAGCTGGAACTACAGGCATGTACCACCGCACCTGGCTAGTTTTTCTTTATTGTAGAGACAAGGTCTTGCCAAGTTGCCCAGGCTGGTCTCAAACCCCTGGGTTCAGGCAATTCTCTCACCTCCGCCTGAAAGTTATTTTCATAATAGTCCTAAGATGTATTTGCCTCATCACCATGTTGACATTTGCACTAATGTTGTAAAAGCAATGGTGTCAGACTGCTGGCACCCGGCATGAGTTGAAACAAGAGCACCAAAAAGCATGAGCGGTCACTGTCACCGTCACTGCCATCACTCACAGCCAACAACGAAAACCAGGCCAGGCTCACGCCTGCAATCCCAGTGCCTGGGGAGGCGGAGGCGAGAGGATTTCTGAGCCCAGAGGTTGGACACCAGCCTGGGCAACTGGTGAAACCTGCCGTGAGTGTGCCACTGCAGGTGGGGCCTCAGGAACTGTTAGAAGTTTGCAGACTACACGCTGATATGGAATGGCGTTTAGTTTTGATCTTTCTTCTTCTTATACTGCCCAAATCCAGCAGTCTTTTCTTCCTCCCTAGCTTCCTCAACTGCCCTGATATATTTTCATTCTTGTTGAAGCTTCTCTTCCATTGGTTTCATTGGTTTGGGGATACAGTCGTCCCTGGGTATCCATAGGTGACTGGCTCTAGGACCCCTGCGGACACCAAGATCCTTGGATGCTCAAGTCTCTTATAGAAAATGGTGTAGCTCGGGGAGGCTGAGATGAGTGGATTGCCTGAGCCCGCGGGTTTGAGACCCACCTGGGCAACTTGGCGAGACCCCATCTCTACAATAAATAAAAAATTAGCTGGGCGTGGTAGCGTGCGCCTGTAGTTCCAGCTACTTGGAAGGCTGAGGCGGAAGGATCGCCCGAGCCCAGCAGGTCGAGGCTGCGGTGGCCAGGAGCGGCCACTGCACTCCAGTCTGGGCAAGAGTGAGACTCCAACTCAAAAAAAAAAGAAAAAAAAAAAAAAAAGAAAATGGTGTAGTATTTGCATATAACCTATGCACAGCCTCCCTATATTTTAAATAATCTCTAGATTTATACCTGATACAATGTAAATGCTATGTTACACTGTATTGCTTATTTATTTATTTTGAGTTGGAGTCTCACTCTATCCCCAGGCTGGAGTGCAGTGGCACGCTTCACGGCCACCTCAACCTCGACCTGCTGGGATCAGACGATCCTTCCGCCTCCGCCTTCCAAGTAGCTGGAACTACAGGTATGCGCTATCATGCCTAGCTAATTTTTTTATTTATTGTAGATATGAGGCTCCCGGTCGTGTCACTTTTTATTGTTGTAGTGTTATTTTTTACTTATTTTATTTTTTAGTCCCACAGAAAAGTATTCAGTATTTATTTTAGAATAGCTTTGATCCATGATTGACTGAATTTGTGGATGTCAAATCCATGAACACTGAGGGCCAAATACATGCAGGCTTCTGTGTTTTTTTTTTCTACTGAGATATGATTCACTATAAAACTCACCCTTCAAAATACAAAATACAACGGTTTTTAGTATATAAAAAAAGTTGTTGGCTGGGCGCAGTGGCTCATGCCTATAATTCCAGTACTTTGGGAGGCTGAGGTGAGAGGATTGCCTGAGTCTGCAGGTTCGAGACCCGCCCGGGCAACTTGGCGAGACCTCATCTCTACAATAAATCAAAAATTAGTTGGGCGTGGTGGCACACAACTGTATGTTCAGTACTTGAAAGGCAGAGGTGGAAAGATCGATCGCCTGAGTCCAGCAGATCGAGGCTGCAGTGGCCGTGAGCATGCCACTGCACTCCAGCCTGGGTGACAGTGAAACTCCAACTCAAAAAACAAAACAAGAACGTTGCACAACCACCCTCTCTAATTCCAGAAAGTTCTCATCACCCCAAATAGAACCCCGTTCACATCAGTAGCTGTTTCCCATTCTCTCCTACTCCCAGCGCCTGGCAACTGTTAATCTACTTTCTGATTCTGCGGACTTGCCAATTCTGGGTATTTCACATAAGCGGAGGCACACGATAAGTGGCCTTTTGTGTCTGGCTTATTGCACTCGGTGTGTCCTCAAGGTTCATCTGCGTTGTAGCACAGTCATTACTATGACTGAGTAATATTCTTTTGTGCAGATATTCTACATTTAGTCTATCCATTCATCAGCTGGCAGACATTTGGGTTGCTCCCACTTCCTGGGCATTATGAATGATGCTGCCGTAAACGCCCGTGTACAAGTTTGTGTGCGAACGTATGCTTCCGATTCTTTTGGGCACGTACCTAGGAGTGGACCTCCTGGTTGTTTCCTCTTCTAACCTAGCATTCTTCAGTGAGTGGCGTAGGCCAGTGTTTTTGATCTCCCGTAGATTGTGAACCTATCGTTTTGTAAAACACAGAGCCATGGGTGTGGATGTTGCGGCCTGTGACATTGCCAGGAAGTTCCTAGGTGCTCACGCTTCCTGCACTTACTTGAACTGTCCCGGGTGGGCGGACTCCACTCTGAACCTGTCTTTCTCTGTCTCTTTCACTGAAGGCATTTTTCTGGCTCCTAGATGGGGCTGGCCTCCAGGATTGTGTCTCGGCCCTCTACTGCTCTGGCTACAGTGCCTCTCCGAAACTCCATCTGCTCTCAGGGGACTAACTTACTGGGCTCTTTATGCCAAGAGGAATCTGCAACGTTAGTCCTAACCTTTCAAGCTTCAGGTCCACATTTCCTCCTTCCTTGCTGGACATTTTTAGTTCGCTGTTTCATACCATCTCGACTGTATAACTAACACATAACTTGTGCCTGAAGCAGCCTTTTCTGGGCTTCTTTTTTTTATTAGGTGTTGCCATTTTCCAGGTCACACAACAACACTCAAAACCTTGACGCTACCTTGGACTTTTCCCTCTCCTGGCCTGCCTGCATCGAGGCATCAACTGCTGATTCCGCCTTTCCGAAACCTCTGCCGTCATCCCCCTTTCTTCCGTGCCGTTCAGAGGGTTTCACCCTTCAGCCCTCCGGCGGCCTCCTGCCTGACTTCTGCCTGCACCACATCCTCCTAGCAATCCTGCACCAGGGCAATCTTCCCTGAGCTCCTGCTCAGAAGCCATCCGTGGCCTCCGGGTGACAACTCGAGGGTCCGAGTTCCTGCGTCTGAACTACGCTTCTAATTAAAGCTTCCATTAAGACCGATCTGCTTGCTCCTGTCCAAACACGTCGGCTCATGCGAATCCCTTCACACGGAATAAGTTCTCCCACCGTCCTGTTTGCCAGGGACAGCCGGCCCACTCCTGCACACCCAGTCCAAGTGCCTCCTTCTCTAAGGCTGCCTCGAAACAAAATGAGCCCGAGGCCTGTGTGCTGTGGCCTCAGGACTTACATACACGGCATTTAGGACGAAAATGCTCATTCGGCAAATCGTTACATGCTACGAACGCCGTGCCCTCCATCTTGTTCTGCAGTGCCGTTTTCACATGTTCACAGTCTTCTTTCCCAAGGGCCTCCTAGGTCTGGATCTCTCGCAGCACACTCCTCTGTACATTCTACTTCAGTTTTACCTTTGAGTCAGAGTCTCACTGTTGCCCACGCTGGAGCGCAGTGGCCCAGTCATGGCTCACTGCGGCCTCCAACTCCTGGGCTCAAGTGACCGTCCTATGTCAGCCTCCCGAGTAGCTGGGACCACAGGCACATACCACCACACCCAGCTAACTCCGTTATTTTTTGTAGAGATGAGGTCTCGCTATGTTGCCTAGGCTGCTCTCAAACTCCTGGGCTCCAACGATCCTCCTGCCTCAGCCGCCCCAAGTGCTGGGATCACAGACATGCGCAGCTGTACCCGGCTCATTTTAGTTTCTGACCAACCGACAGTCACTGGCGTTTACTAGCTGTCTGATCCTGAGCGTCAGTTTCTTCACATCTCAAGTGGGGATTAACAGTACCTGCTTCAGTGAGTTGTTTTAAGGTCCACAGAAGACACTGCATAGAAAGTAGCCAGAGCAGTGCCTCAAATGTCCATTAAATTACACACACACACACACACACACACACACACACTCACGTAAAGTTACAGGGTGGTTAAGCAGGCCTCATCTGAGACATGCTGGGACAAGGGTGTATCAGGGCTTCTAACTTTCATCTTCATACAGGATGAGACAAATGACGAAGGGGTTTCCCTCCGCCACAGTTCCAAAGAAGAGTCACAACACGTTTATTTTATAAGGCTGCTGATTATGGCTTGCCAAGAGGGCGTGCTCTCAACTGTAATGCACTATCAGAATACGGCATGGGACAGACAGAACACCCTGGAGGGAAGATAGGTCTCCGTGTGAAGCCTGGTTCTGCTACTCACAAGCTGTCACCTCAAGCTGGCTGATCAGTCGGCCTTTCTGGTCTTCAGTTTCATCAGTAAAGTGAGCATTTACCTCAGGGTTATATGACACACAACAGAAACTCAATAAACGTGAGACTGTGTGATGTCAGCTTGAACACGAAGTGCCCAGCAGTCTCATTCAGTCACGTGGTTTTAAACACCATCTGTGCACTGATGACTCCCGCATTTCCAACTCCAGCCTAGACTGTCCCCTGAATTCCACACTTGTACAGTCTACTCGTCATCTGAACAGGAGCTGGGTGCCGTGGCTCACGTCTGTCACCCCAGCACTTTGGGAGGCCGAGGCAAGGACTGCTAGAGCCCAGGGGTTTGAGACCAGCTTGGGCAACCTGGCGAGACCTTGTCTCTACAATCCATAAAAAAATTAGCTGGGTGTGGTAGCACATGCCTGTGGTTCCAGCGACTTGGAAGGCTGAGGCGGAAGGATCGCCAGAGCCAGCAGGTCAAGGATGTGGTAACCGTGATCGTGCTCCTGCACTCCAGCCTAAGCGACAGAGTGAGACTGACTAAAACCAACCAACTCATCAACCAGCCAGCCGAACCAAGCCCAGCCAAGCCAAGCCCAAACAAAAAGGCGCCAAACAGGTCCACGCCTAGTGAGCACCTCCCACTCAGGGGGCCCACGCTGAGCGGCCAGCTGTCCTCACTTGCCGAACCTGCTCCGCCCACCTTCCCCATCTCAGCAAGAGCATCTCACCCTGTATGCTCAGGACAGAAACCCGGCGGCCATTCTCGACCTCCCTCTCCTTGGTCCTCAAGCCAGCCAGTCATCAAGTCCCGTCTGATGCACCTTCAGAGTAAATCCAGAAGCTGCCCACCCCATGCCCCTGGCCCAGGCCGCCCTCCTTCCGGCCTGTGTTGCCACTGCTGCCTGTGACTGCGCTCCCGGTTTCTGTGCCTGCCGCCCTTCGGCCGACCCTTGGTCCCAAGGGTGCCCGTCCAACCCGCAGCAGGGCCGTCTCGCCTCTGCCCAGGTTCCCTCGCGAACGCCAGGCTCTCGGAGCACAGGCCGAGTCCAGCCAGACGCCACAGCTCCATCCTGCTCCTGGCCCCGGCCAAGGGCTCGCCCTCCCGGAACGCCAGGCAGGCCCACCTTGGCGCCGTCACACGCTGGGCTCCTTGCCAGGAAGACTCTTTCCACAGACACGCCGAGTCCTCCAGACCTTCAGGAAAACGTCCCCCTGATCAGCGAGGACTGCCGCCCATGCCACCCCGAGCTGCACACAGCACCCCTCCCCACCCCAACACAGGCTTCCTGCTCTTCTCTCCTGCTACGTTTCTGTTTTTCTCCTTAGCACGTTGCTCTTCAACATACTACAGACATTACTATTTAGTCTTTGAAAGAGGGGGAT
>CAUYQG010056534.1:0-21877 GCA_963574415.1 Tarsius wallacei | reverse complement strand
AGGGATGGCTTGATTTTGTTAAATGCTTTTACTGCATCGATCAATATAATCATGTGGTTCTTGTTTTTACATCTATTAATGTATTGAATTACATTTATGGTCTTGCAAATGTTGAACCAGCTCCCCACCTGGCACCCACGGGGGGGGAGGGATAGGGGAAGGGATTAATGGCAGTAAATCCCTGTCTGGGGATGGGGGGACACTTCTTATCAACAAGGGTGCCTAAACGAGACATATTTGTGTACCTAACCCTTAACTGTACCCCTCAATATCACAATAAAAAAATATTGTATATATAAAAAAAATCCATTCTCTCCAAACTCCCTCTCAAATTCCCAGATCTTTATAAACTAATGAGAATAAAAAATTAACAATCATAAAACTGTTATTTGGCCATGTTCTTTGAAGCCATGCATGTTTAGATGTGCCTCAATTAGAATGTGATATTTATTATTTTGAGACTTCAGTCCCCAAGTGGAATGAAACAGTCCATTTGAACTGGTTCTCATTAGAGATTACAGTTTAGCTTCCTGTGTAAATAACCAAGAGATTCTTGGAGTTATGTTTGACTTTTTGCTTGATTTTTCATGAAAGTCCAGGAAGAGTAGCTCAGCTCACTCCATCAGCACCATTTTAAAGATACTACAGTTCTCTTCAGTGTTTTCTGGCATCTGTCTTACTCTTCTAGATATATTATTCTCATTTTTATGTATTTTCTTTTTCCTTTCAAAACAATTTGCCTATTAAACCCACATTTCAGTCAATTTAAGAATAAACTTATGAGTTCTGGACCTCACACTTTTCAATCTTCACTGGGACTTTGGTCCATCATATATATTTTTTTGTATACTTTCAATGACACCAACATTCAGGGAGTCCTTCTACTGAGCCTGCAGTTATCCTCCCTTACTCCCTCCCTTCCTTTCTTTTTTTTTTTTTTTCCTTCATGACTATGTGTATTGAGTATCTATTATGTGTTGGGCATAATACTAAGTAGTTAAGTCTCTCCAGTTCCATAAAAACAATAACACACACACACACACGTACACACACACCCCTCTCCTGGATCTTTAATCTCCTTTAGCTGCCATCTTATCTTTCTCCTTTTTTCTATGTTTGCTTTCATTGTATGCTATATATTTCCTAGTGCTAAGTTTTCCTTCCTCCGTTTCTTTTGGGTTATCTTTTTCCTCAGTGTTTGGTTCCTGAGCAGCCTGTTTCTTTCCTGTGAGGATTCTCTCCATGTGCTGGTGGTGCTCACTTGCAGGTCATGACTGTGATCTCTGTTAGCACCTCCAAGACTTTGTTCGCTTAATACATTCAATGACCAGAGAATCCACTGCTAAATCCTACATTCCAGCAGTATCCACTGCATTTCTAGGCACATGTAGCAAAGATAGTCTCTTTTTGAGCTACTGACACCTTTTTAAGCTCTTCTTTAGCTTGGGGTGCTTGCCAGCTATACCATTGTATGGAATTAATATGACATATTTAAGAACAAAACAAAACAAAACAAAACACTCCCTCAACTTATAACCCTCTCCAATTATTGGCATATCTATCCACCTTTTCACTGCCAGATTTCTTGTAAATTTTGTTCAAGCTTTACTTTTTATCTCCCATGTACTCTTAAATACATTCTAATTTGGCTTTTGTGCAAACCCCTCTGCTTAAACTGCTTTTCTTTCTTGCCAAGGTCCATATTGCTAAATCCACTGAGCCCTTTTTATTCCATATTCTATTTTACTCCTTGACAACACTTGGCATTACTGACTAGTCTCTACTTGTAGAAAGAAAAAATCCTTTGTTTTTTAGTTCCTTTCTTTCTTGTACTTTCTTCTTTTATCTTGGTGCTCTTTCTCCATTTCCTTTGAAGTCCTCCCTTACTCTGATCATTCCTCAAAATGTGGGTTTTCTTAGGGTTCTTTCTATTGTTTCTCAACTTTTCTTCTCACCCTAGACTGTCTACCTGCGCGATTTCACCCCAAAACTTCAGTAATTATTTTAAAAACTCCGGAATCAAAGTTCCTCTTAGACAGTTCTTCTGAGCTCCAATCTCTCCTGACTAGCTGTTTATCGGACATATCCATGTGAATTTTCCTTGGAAACTTTATCTTTGTATACAGCAGTGAAACTCTTCTGTCTCTCAATTTAATTTTTCCTCTTACCTGTCCTTGACCAATGAAAGACAGCATCCCCTTCACCTGGTTGTTCAAGTCAGAAACCTGGCTTTCTTTCTTTTATGCCCACATCCAATCAATCCCCACATCTGATCAATTCTTCCTTTACACTGTTGCTCAGATCCCTGAACTTCTGTTACTAATGCTCTTACTCTCACCTTGGGCATTCTCGCCCTTTCTAGATATACTGCAGCAACTTCTCAATGCATCTACATGAATCCCAGATTGCCTTCCCTTTAGACATGATTTGTATTGCAACCAGAGTGATATTCTGAGGTCTCCAAGGTCTGCTAACTTCTACAGCCCCTCTCAGAAATATCTACCTCCCACCACATATGGTGATGGGCCTCTGTGGCCCTATGTTCATTATAAGACAACTTTCTTACTGATAACGAAAATTCAAAAAGGATGGACACCTGGCCCAATCAAATTATCTTTCTTGGATACATGGGGTTAACATTAAAGACTGTTCATTTATCTTTATTAAATATTTTCACTGGAAGAGCTTGCACATGTGGAGATGATGAGACAGCTTCTGCCATATGCACAAGGAAGCAAAGAATACAGCTCAAGGAAAGAGAAAGAAAAAAGAAGCAGCTATACATTCCAAAAGGAGATTAGGTAAGACCCCCCTACTCCCGAGCGAGAGAGAGAGAGAGAGAGAGAGAGAGAGAGGCTGAGAAAAGAGACTTGACTTCTGATGGCTTCAGAGTTACTAGCCTCAGCCCCTCGTGAGGCTCAGCCTGTCTTTCAGTTTGCCTGATTTATCCTTGAGTCTATAATTTCAGAGAATGGCTCGGAGCTCCCTAGCCTGTGAGCTACAGATGTGTGCTATGGTATTGACCCTCACAGCCCTCAGGGCAGCTGGAGTCCCCAGGCTGCTTGCCTTCTGCCACATGCAGCCTCATCTGTTTTCCCCGGGGTGCTGTATAAATATTATCATTTTCCATCTGTGCCAGGATATGAAAAAGGTTGAAAAACACTATAATATATAGTTAATAAATTTCTTCTTTTTGCTTAAGTCAGCTCAAGTGGGATTCTGTTATTTGCCACTGAGAGCTTTAGCCAAGATATCTTTCCAAATGTAGATTTGAGCTGAATTTTCTTCTACATAAAACCATACAGCGTTGCTTAAATGTTTTGGAATTTAGTCCAAACTCCTTGATGTAACTTGTAAAGATCTACATAGTCAGGCTCTCTTATTCTTCAGTCTTTCTCTGCTCTACTCCAACTGTATCCTTATGAACTTCCAGAAGGTACTATATTCAATAAAACAGAATGCACCGGATTTCCTATAATTGTATATCTTTGCACACACTAGGCCATGTCTTTCAACACTTTCCCCACTTCTCTCTTTATCTCCGTTTGCTACTGATATTTGATTGGCAACTTTCCATTCAAATTTCTGAAATGGTAATCACACTGAATGGCACTTTTCCTTTCACTTACCTAATTTCTGTGTTGAAGGCACAGTCAATGTCTACCTTGCTTATTACTGTGCTCTCAAAATCTAACACGAGAGGTGAACAATACTTACTGTGGAATAAACACTTGTATATTTCCTTATTTAATTGCTTCTTCCATTCTTTTTCAAAACTGTTCGAAGCCTTCTTCATCCTCTTCAAGTCTTTTTCCCACATCCACTACCCTTATAATTTCCTTTCCTACTCAACCTGAGATTGTCACATGCATTTTCTTCCACCCTACCCTTTCAAACAGTCACCTAATCTCTGACCACAGTTTCCTGCAGTCTCTGAAAATGACGTGCTCTCTTGCTGTTGAGGGACAATACCACTCTCATCTTCTTCAACCCATTCCACTCTGACCTTTTCTAGGACAGCCATCTTTCTCTCTCTGTTCTTAAAATCTTCATCGATTCCTTTCCCTAAGCTTATAAACAAATTTTTCTTCTTAAAATTTAATGAGTTCTCTTCTCCAGGAATACTGAACATTTTTGAAAACTTCCCAGTGCTTTCATATTCTTTCATTATGCAGTTCCATCTACATGTAATTAGCCACTCTTCCTAGCTATTAAAATAAAATATTAACCATTAAGATCCATCCTTAGCACCATTGTATTCACAAATCCTTTCTTGATATTGCAACTTATTGTAATCACTTTCCTATACCTTTTTGAGTCACCTATTAAAATTCATTTTACATTATAGTTATTTGTGCATTTATCTCAACATCTAAACCACAGTAGCTCCAACTCAACGCACTACAATGTATACTTCATAAAGGTGAAGACTATGTCATACTAATGTTTGTGTTTTTACAGTACCCAGCACTAAGTAGAAAAGACAACAGGGTTTAACCAATAATATTTTAATATCTATTGTTAATTATGTTCTAGGCAATTTTCACAAACTGTCTTATTCACTTTTCATGATAAACACTGAAACTGCTACTATTATTATCACATTATAGAAGTAGGCAGAGTGTAAAAGGCATGTATTTGTCACAATACAGACATGAGTTAGAATCTTGACTGTAACAAAAACTGGTAGTTAAATCTTGAAACTTATTTAATTTTTCTAAATTTCATCTGTGGTGATGCCTTATATCCTAAGGTTGTTATACGTTTTCAAGAAACTGATAGTGCCTGCCAGGTACAAATTACTAAACATAAATCCGCTCTTTCCTCTTTTGTACATATAGACACTCAATAAATATCCATTGAAATAAGTTGAATATCCCCATATCTGGGTACTACCAAAGACAAATTAGAGAATGTATTGTTTCTATGTGGCTTCTAAATTGTTCATGTAGTCTTGAAATATGGTTGTGCCATGTACTACCTCTGGAAATGTATTACACCTGGCTAGGAGATTCAGGCTCATGACAAAACAGAGTAGATGATGTAACACTACTCTTTCTTTTCTTTAAACAATCAAAAATTGTACTGATGACAGAAACCAAGAGTAGACACTGAAAAACATTAGACTAAAAAAGACTAAAAACATTAGGTACGTATTTTCAATTTGATGATGTTTCAGTCATTATGGTTATATAATAAATTATGCAAAATATATTTGAGAAAAAAACACTTATGCTTATGGATTATGTGAGTTAGGAGTTTAGACAGGGAGCAAAAGGGAACTGCTTGTCTCTGTTCCACAATGTGCAGGGCCTCAGCTGAAAAATCCAAAGACTGGAGCTGGAATTCTCTGAAGGCTTGCTCATGCCTGGCAGTTGTGATTAGCAATTGAATGGGTGACTCTGTTTCTCTTCATGTGGAACTCTCTGTATGGTTTCACATGGGCTAATATGGGCTTGCTTACAGTGTCATGGCTGGCTGAGTTCCAAGGGTGGCAGAAGGCAAAGAGAGAAGACAGAGAGAGGAAAAAAGAAAGAAAAGAAGTATAACCCTTACTCTTGAAGGTTGTGGAGAGTTATTGTCACATTGTAAGGAGAATATATAGAATGGCATATATATTGGTCTCTGAAAAATACTCTGTCACCAAAAGGACATATCCATACCTGAAATTTCTGTAGCTCATTACTAAGATTATTAAATGTGTGCTTTAAGTTGTAATATTCAAGGAAAATGATAAAAATCAAGGTGCTTCCTTTGACTAATTTTTTTATCTTAAAGTTGACATTTTAATAACATGTTTAATAGTTGTTTTAAGTACAATAAAAATGCCAAGATTTCATTTTAAGAGGTAGGCAAAATGATAGAACAAGGGGAAAGATTCTTGTGCCTTTTGAATCATTATGACCTCGGCACTTTAAAAGTTATATTGCCTCTTTATTAAAAGTATTTCTATTTCCAATATTTTCTTTCCCTCTTAAGAATATTTGCAAGTAGTAAATGAAATAAAAGAGCTGAAATGTTTTGCTATTGCCATTGAGTTTGACATCTTTCTTCTTAACCCAAATATTGCTTTTTGGCTTTAAATTAAAGTGTTAAAGATCTCACCCTTAATCTTTCTAGAATGTCTGTCAGAGACCAGAATAAAGAAAGCTGCTTTTAGGGTCACAAAGTCAAATTTTAATCTAGATAAAGAATCAGCCAAATGTATACTTCAGAAACAAGCTTTCAGTCCTTTAATTTTTTCATCACAATCTTATGAATTTTTTCACTCCAGCATTAGCTTTACTGTAACATATATTTAAAAACTTGCACTGAGATGCCTTATAGTTATGAAAGAATTTACATAATATTTATAGTGCTAATTTTTCAAAGCAGATTTTGACTAGAGGTGTGATCAGAAGAGTCACATATACTGCTTTGTGTGGATGGATGAAGATAAATGGAAGAAACATTGCAGAATTTCATAATTTCAAGCAGAGGAATTGAGGTCTAAGAAGAAGAATGGCAGCAGACTAGCTAACATGGCACTTAGAGTTTAAAGTTTAAATAAAGTTCTTGACATGAGAAATAGAAATGCAAAGAAATCAGATCCTTTAATGACAACTATTAACAGCTATGATAATTGGTCTGTGTGGAAAAGACTAAGAGTTTCAAACATTTTTCAGGTGTATCCTCAAACAGAGATGAGGATTTTGACAAAAGTCACCTTTGACTATCAAAGGATGATGACATCACTACATTTCTGAAATTCTTAAGTCTCTATAACACAAGAAACTGTGAAAATTATAGATAAATTATGACAAATATTATCATGAAATTTATTGTATTATGCTCAGAACACTTGTCTACTTGCTTAGCTAAAATCTTATGCTCTCTACAGTCTCAAAACTGAACACCCACATATGTCATGGTTCAATGACACAAGAATAGCTCCTGAGCTCACATTTTAGACAAAAAAGATGATCAGTGAAATATAGTAAGCATGTAGATGTAAAAGGATGCAAAAACTAATATAGAGAAAGAGAACAAAGAGATAACATATGTGGAAAAGATGTTCAACTATAAAGCACAAAACAAACACAAGGTAGTGGTGGTCTATGTAATATTGTTATTTAGCAGGCAGGTTGTATAAAAGAGAACAGTATTGTGTGGAAGGAGGTACTGAATTATTTACAGTAAGTCTTTTCTTGATACAAGTTTTAAACTGACTTCTAAAAATTTCCTGCAAAGAAAATGCATATGTTTTAAAAAGAATGAACAAGTGTTAAAGGATTTATTTTCCATTTAACTCCCTGTGTCAGTTTTCTGATTTCTTATTTTCCTACAGTTTCTTTAATATAGACCTTAATGGCCTCTGCTCTTAATCAACTTTTCATGGAGCAATATAAAGACAAGATTAGAGGGCACGCATATCACCAAAAGGAGTCCTTTGTCTCATAGCAATAGGTAAGTATTTGATGATTATGAGTTTTAAAACATAGTAATCATTAAATGTAGCACATCAAGGCAATTATGTAGCAGAGCTAATTACTGTTCAGGTATTTCACACTTTTATTAAATGATTGAGGTTTTAAATGATTACCTGTCTTGAGTATAGTTTAGTAACCAAACTTGGTTTTAAAATAATTTTTAAAACAACTATACAAGACATTAGCTAAGCTCTTACAATGTGCATGGCTTTTGTTCACCATAGCCCAGGCTGTTCCACTTCAAACAACAGGAAAAATGGTGGAGTGAAAGGAGTTCAGAATTTAGAAGCAGAATTACCTGGCTGTAGAGCTCTCACCCCAGTTCTGTAACTTAGTGGCTATGAGAATTTGGACAGGGTGCAGAATTTTTCTGAGCCTAACTTCCTCAGCTAGAAATAAGAAAACTTTTTTTTTTTTTACCTTGCAAGGTTTTGGAGAGGATCAAATTGGGTCAAGTGAATGAATAAGAATATATACTTATCTTAAACAGAATGCTAAGCTCTGACTCTGGGTACATTAGAGCATGACTCTGACATGCAAACCCCAACTGATCCTGTTTGACTTACCCAGCTATCTCTCCTCCTTCAAACAACTTCCAAATGTGTCCCTCCCCCATAGGTTGCACTGAATTAAAGAAGAAACATAAATCATTCTTATTCAACAAACTTATATGAATGAAATTTATGTCCAGAGGAAATAGGGCTTACATGACTACTTGTAACAAAAATATTGAAGATTACTATAAACACAGGATTAATGTGATATTTATGATATAACATATTTATGAGAAACACATGAGATTATGTTTAGTTCTGTACGTGTCTTTATGCCTACTTTCTAGCTCTTAATAAGCTTCCCTAATTTCACTCAGGTCTTGAAGACAAGAGCTATGTGTCCTCCTAGCCTGGCCTAATTTATTTAATAATATAAAATACATATTCTCATTTTCAAACGAGTCGAGTGCTAGGAAAATAGTGTTGGTCATGGTGAGTGTAGCAGTAGTGTGGATGTTAAGAGCCAGCATAATTTAAGTAAATGGATATGTTTATATAGTAGCAAAACTAATGCTTTCTGACAGTTGCTCTGGCCTTTATTTTAACCTCTATTTTTTCAGTTATAAACTGAGTGTAGACTATCAAAGCTGCCCTGGAGGGACGCCAAAGATATATTATGAGTATCAATCCCTAGAAGTAGGAAAGCTCAAGTTCAATCTTGATAATACATTTTGACTCTCTTTTGCTGTTGTTCACATACAATATTATCCTTGTGAAAACCTTTGCATCTTCACCTAAAGATATGTCAACGGGTCAGTATTGTTAAATAGCACAGCACATTTTAGACTTTGAACATATAAAGTATAAAAGTAAAATATGTCATTACATTAAAGTTTTGGCAAATTGATGTACTGAAAAACAACAAGAATGATGCTAGATAGTCTTAAGAAGAACACCTATGCCTTGTCTCCCCCCTTTCACCTACTGATCCTGTGAGCTTGGACAATGCACTTCTATGGTCCTTCATTGGCTCTGATGATAAAAGAGACTATATGAATATAGGAACTGAATCAGATGACTTTTACCAGCCCTAAGATAAATGATTATAATATTGCAATAATGATTTTAACCAATGACTCAGGGGCTACTGGTGTAAAAATCAACACCTTAAGAATGGTTAATATTCTTTCATTAGAGACACTAAAATATCATCCTGAGGCTATATTCTTCTGTGCAAGGTTAATTCATTTAATAAGAACTTACTAACCATCTACCATCTGCTGAGTGTTCTCTGAGAGCAGGGATTGTTGGAGAATTGGAAAGAGATAGAATGATGAATAAGTCATGGAGCATGCTCCAGAGGTGTTTTCAATTTAGAGGGCAAGTAAAGACACTGAGGTATAATTACAGAAGAGTGTGATAAGTATAATAATGGTAAAGTGCAGAAAACTATGGGGGGTTGAGTGAAAGAGGGCTGTTGTGATAAGGTTGTTGAACCAGCATTATGCAGAATTAGACAACTGATACTGCAGTGTGGTATGATGGATGTGCCATTAGCCAGGACACCGAGGCTCTGTTTTTACCAAGTTTATTTTCTATTAATGCTACCTACTAAAGACATAATTTGGAGCAAATCACTTTAATCTTCCCATATGGAAAATTATGGCATTTACACTAGGCAGCTTCAAATTTTATTAACGCTTTAAACCTCAACAACTATCTGGCGGACATGATGGGTCTTAGTACTTTTGTGCTGCTATAACAAAATATCATAGACTGAGTAATTCATATAGAACAGTCATTTATTTTTTCACAGTCCTGGAGGCTGGGAAATTCAAGATAAAGGTGTTGGCAGTTTTGCTTGTCTGGTGAAGACTGTTCTCTGCTCCCAAGATGTTGCCTTGATGCTGCATCCCCAAGAGGAGAAGGACATTGCATCCTCACATGGTGGAAGATGGAAAGGCAAAAGGGATAAACTTCCTCTACTGAGCTCTTTTATAAGGGCACCTAATCACAATCACAATGGTTGGAGCCCTCTTGACTTAATCATCTGTTAAAGCCTCCATCTTTTAATAATATCATAATGGTTGCTAAATTTGAACGCTTGAATTTTTGAGGGGACACATTCAAATCATAGCACATGCTAAGTGTCTATCTGGTATTCACTCTACCTGTCTTTCTTAACAAAATAAAATCTCAATTTTATTTGGGGTCACACCAAGCTCAAATAAAAATTTGATATCCCAGACATCTTTGTTTCCAAGAGTAGCCATGTGGACATATTCCAGTCAATAAAAATAAAATGGTATGCTTTGCTTTCCTAATATGGGCACTATCCTTCTTATTTTTCACTTCTTTCTTCCTGCCTAGAATATAGCAACAGTACAATGAATACAAATGTCACAGCTAGGATGGAAGAGTAGGAGGCTATAAGAAACTTGAGTCCTTAATGAGTCCCTTAACAACACTGGCCATAAAATACCTGCTTCCAGACTTGTTACCTAAGTAATATTTGTAATCTGGTTTCTGTTACAAGCAGGTAAACTCAATCCTAACAAATATATATGTCTAAACTTTAGTATTAAAAGATAGCATTTTCTGAATTCAGAAGATGGGCTAAATTATAGTTCCATATGACATAGTTCTATATATTAAAGTGTCTGAGTGTGTGGATGTATAAGCATGTGGACATGCATATATACATATGACATCTGAATACAATATAAATTGTAAGTCAATGACTCCCGGATTTTTATTTCCATTCAAGACTTCTCTTCTGACCTCTAAATTAACTGTCATTCTAATGTTGGATGTCTTAAAGCTCTATCCACATTTAAAAAATAAAAACCAAACACACTAAAGTATACGTACACAACCCCAAGTCCAAATCTTCATTCGATGTTTGCTATTTTCTTTTTTTTTTTTTTTTTTTTGAATTAGAGTCTCACTCTGTCACCCAGACTGGAGTGCAGTGGCTGCTCCCGGCCACCGCAGCCTCGACCTGCTGGGCCCCGGCGATCCTTCCGCCTCAGCCTTCCAAGGAGCTGGAACTACAGGCACGCGCTACCATGCCCGGCTGATTTTTTTGATTTATTGTAGAGATGAGGTCTCGCTTGCCCAGGTGGGTCTCGAACCCACGGGCTCAGGCAATCCACTCACCTCAGCCTCAGCCTCCCAAAGGCGTGGGATTACAGGCTGAGCCACCGAGCCCGGCTGATGTTTGCTATTTTCATTGCAATTTCAGATACTTGGACCAGACAACTGAGTTACTTGTGACACTCTCTGCACCCACAATAATATAGCCAAACTTTTCTTACATTCTTATCTCAGTGTACTTGCTATTTACTTTATGCCTCAGTTTTCAGATTTGTAAAATAGACATAAAACTTTGTCTAACCATAGGATTATTTTGAAGATTAAGTTAGTTAATACACATAAAATATTAAAACAATGCCTGACACGAGTTGTCTTAGTACATTTTGTGCTGAGATAACAGAATATCTGAACTGGGTAGTTTATAATAGACAGAAATTTACTGACTCACAGTTCTGGAGGCTGAGAAGTATATCAAGGTGCCAGCAGCTGGTGAAGGCCTGTTTGCTGTGTCATAACATGGCAGAAGCCATCACATGGTAGAAGGGTCAAGAGAGGAGGAGAGAGAAAACAAGAAAGGGTGAACCCACTCCCTTGATAATGGTATCAGTCCCTTCATTAGGGCAGAGACTTCATGACCTAAACAGCACCTCCCAATACCACCATGGTGGCAAACATATTTCAACATGAGCTTTGAGGAGAATAAACACTGAAACCATAGCACATGCTATATGTTCAATAAATATTTATTATTATAATTATCATTTTGGAAATAGAAATAATATGGTAATTATAGGTGTTCTGAATATACACATTTTGATATTAGGTGGGTGAGTATAATGTCCAATTTTTAAAAATTTGCTTCAATATTCACTCTGTAGTAAGATAATCAGATTCTCTATACGCAATTTGATTTTTCAGTAAACTGAAAAATTCATGGAACAAATATTTAGTGAGCACTTTTTATAGGCCAGGTCTCATCTCAGCATTGAATATATGGTAGTAAACATGAAAAGTCCTTACCCTAATAGAATCTCAGAATTCCAATCTGCTTCCTCATCACTGAAATAAAATAATTAAATTAGAAGTAGATGATATCTAATTCCCAACCACCATAAGAATATCTGAGGCTATGACTATGAGAAGTGTGGTGCCATAATATGAGCAGGAAGACTAGAAACTGGGAATGGAACCTCTAAATGCTAACCTGAGAAGTGTAGCCACAGTTTGACATGCAGTGAGAACCGAGACAGTTTTTTAATTGGCACAATAAGAGTTATGCTTTAGATAGGAAGTTTAAAAGAGTTATGTTTTAGAAAGGAGGTAAGACTAATTGGATTTAGGATTTTTACAGATAGAAATATCACCCACCCACGGATAGGAAATGATAATTAGCAGTAGAAGAGACAGAACCTTTAGCACTCTTGGAAGCTACATAAAAATATTCTCCATTGTATAACATGTGGCTGGAACAGGCAACCCTTCTAGATATGGGCTTGTTTTAGCTTTTATAAAAGAGGCTGTGTGGGTATTTGTGCATATAAATGAAAAGATTTATGTCATTAAATAACTTTCATGTCAGAAGCCTAAGTAGAAGGTAGTTTGGATCCATGAGATTTAAGCATAAGACCACTTTGTTTACACTTTTGCCCAGGACTAGGTATGAAGGCAGATAGCACATCTGTATTAGGACAAGAATTGTACCTGGAAGCTCGCTTACCAAGCATTGGGCTCAGTGTGTGCCAAGTCACCATACATGGTCCTCCAGGAAACACCTTACCTTCCTGTACTACATTTGCTTGGGCAGACTGCCCAGGTTACAATAGCAGTCCTAGGGAGTCAGCCACACTACCCCAGGCAGGGTCAAGACACCTTCCTCTGACAGAGCCTGCTTACCTGAATTATCTCTCTGAGGTGAAAGTAACCAAGATGCACCCTTTGAACTAAGAAACGATCTCTGGGGGATTGAAGCAATCGAACAGGAGACAGAAGAGAGTCTTAGAATCATTTAATTTCAATGAAAGGAAAGTGATTTAATTCTGTTCCTCATGCTGATAAGTGAGACATACTGATTAAATTAGAATGGAATTCTCATAGTGATAATAAAAAAAAGTCTATGAGAACCTTGACTAGGATAATTCACTCTTTGTAGAGTAAGAATTGCCACATGTTTTAAGAACTGATCTATTTTGTGTGTTAGGGATATGGGTTGTGTTAATTTTTAGCATCATGTCCAGTGTATCTTTTCACATATGGTATCATTTATTTAGAATTTTGTCACATCTTTCCACTGAGCTGCCTAGAAAAGGTCCACTTGTCTTTGAAAATCTGGCTCAGGTATGTCCTCTTTCTTTCTCATCACTTTAATAAATAATATATTTTTTATTGTTGCTCTTGCCACACTGCATTTTATTTATGTATTTTCTAAAAGATCATGAACTACTTAGTTATATACATGTCAGAATCTTTATTACCCATCTTAATGCTCAGAAGTGTTTGATAAATATTTGTTTAATGAATGAGCGAAAAATTCAACAGAAAATGCATTGATCACCAATTACATACCAGCTGTAACACCAGTACTGTAGCTACAATAGTTATTAAAGAGTTATATCTCTGTCTTCATAGAGCTTATAGTTCATTGAGTTTTTCCCCAAAATGTTATCTTTAACATCTATGCTAAATAAATAACATTTATATACAAGACAAAGTCATCATAGGTTTTTATCTGAGTAGTGCATTGAGTAAAGAGGTACATCAACTATTACAAATTCCAAAATTAAGCACCTACATATAAGAAATCACCTTGATTAAATTTTTCTCAAGTTCAATTATTCCTCTTTAAATAACTGCTCTTTCCATATTGGATAAAACAGTTACAAATGTATTTGTACAGATTATCTTTAAAAACAGTATGGTTTAAAAGTTATCAATTACTTCTGTATCATAATACATGAACACACCTTAGTAATTACTCTGTCTAAGTCATTGTTTAGTTCAAATGAACACATGTACATCTACAGGTAATAACAACCAAATTACTCTGCTCCAAATAAGAATAAAGGATTAGGATGTTATAGAAGCAAATTAATTTCTGGGGATTTTTTGCACAGACAATAAACATTATTATAATTCAAAACATAAGATCTGCAGAGATTGTCTCTTCCCTTTGCAAGCTAGAAATTTACAGTAGAAACCTTATCAGACTTGGGGAAATAACAGAAAATAGGCACTGCTTGCTCCATTCTATCACACATAAAAGTCGTGAATTTTCAAAAATTAACTTTTTATAAACTCAGTCAACAATTTCATTAAAAAGGTAAACTTTAACCTCTGCTTTAAGATATCACAATAAAATTAAAGACTAAATACTGCCATAATTACAAAAAACAAAATTATTTGTACAAGTATAAAAACCCATGTTGCTTGTACAGTGAAACTGAAATGTTTCAGAGAAAAATCTATTGTTTAACAGTCACCCTGAGCTACAAACTAACATGTAGATTATCCTGCAAGTCATTGAGCTTAGACAAATAAAATGGCAATTATAACCTGTTACAATAAGCATATATCTGATCTATGTGTCTTCTATCTCTAGATATTTGAAATAATATATTTCTATCTTAAAAATAATGACATATTCAGAAAGCAATTAATATCAAAGTTAAAGAAGGAAAATGGCTCAGCCTATAAATTCTGAACATTAAGCTTTATGTTTTTCAGTGTGTAGTCTTTCAGTTGTATTAATATTAAAAATATTTTAAATTCAAGTTTATAAAAAATGTGTTAACTGGACTAATAACTCTTGGGCAGTGTAAGATGGGAAGAATGAAGATGTGATGGTTCACCATATGAACTCAAAGTATACCTTACTTTTTTGTCTGGACATGGTTATTTAAAAAACCCTTTAAAATAGTTTTTTTTTAAAGGATTTTATTATAGGGAAAACAGTGTATTCTAAAAGTAATGTAGTAAAGCTTACTGGTCATATACTGTGACAGTCAGAAGACTTCTATCACAGCTTTTCCTCCCAGCAAAATGCCAAGTAATTATATCTCCCTGCCCCTTAGTTGTCTTGTTTCCTAAAATACTTTTGACACACCAGCCGATTCTATAAGCTGTGTGGTAGAGAAATAGTTCTTTATGAGTCTACCCATAATCCCATAAAAATTAGGTGTGTGTAATAGGAATGTGTGTGTGTGTGTGTGTACCTCATGTACTTCAGCACTATTTGCTATGGGTACACATAGAATATGACTAGAATTTTTTGTTTTAGTCAAATTACATCTGAGAATGCTTCTCAGAAGCAGTAATGAACATGTTAGTTATTAGTTTTAACTTCGCCTAATACATATATGTCTAATATATAATATACATTTTATTACATATGTCTAATATAGTGTTTTATATATAGTATATGTCTAATAGAGTGTCTAATATTAAAATATATATTTATAATTTATTTATAATAATATATTTATAATGATATATTAGACATTATATATAGTGTCTGCTTAATATGATATACTTCATTATTTACAGATACAAATGAAGCTGTGAACTGCCACCCTCAGCCAGAAGTGTTCATCATGTAGGTTTTTCAGAGATGAAAACAATATGGCTTGATGTACACATGTTGGCAATATTTCAGAATAAATTCTCAGGGTTGGGTTAACCCAATTTTAGTTATGATTATTACTATGTGTACATGTTTTTTTCTTTTATTATGAATATATAGAGATAATTCTCAAAATTAGATGATGAATTGTAAAGATTTTTTTAAAAAAACTTACTATGACAGGTTAGTATTTTGATTCTAAATTGTATACCATAATACAGTGAAATATAAGAGGAAAACATTTCAGAAAATTTAAGAGATTTCAACTTCTCAAGATTTTCTAGTTTTTTTTTTTTTTTCAGTTTTAACTGCATCTTGCACAGGTGTGTTGACATGGATTCTGATTACTCTGAAGACTAAAAAAGTCAGCTCCAATTTAGATAAATGATTTCCTGTTAAAAAGGTGAATATAGAGTATCAGATTGTACATAGGTAGATCCCATAAATAACTTACTGTTTCATCTCTTATTTTTACTTCTTATATAATGACATACTGATAAAATGCAATGCAAATAAAGCAGTAAAATACCTTATATTATTTGGAAAATATTAAGCTGCTTTCATTGACAGAAACTACTGAAGTAGCTGAATTGTGATCATAAAAAAATGTAGCTGATTATTTTAAATTAAATCATTTAGCCTAATGAAGGATTCTCATGTCACAGTACTTAAGTAAAATGATTTCCATTACTCAATTTTAAAATTCAAATTTTGAAACTGTCTTGAAAGCTATTTTTTTAGTAGTGTACTTTTTAGTTATTTCAATAACTAGTGACACCAGCCCTTTTAACAGATAGTAGGACATGTTTAAAATTACCATTCTAATGAGGGACAGAAGGACTGAAACCGTACAGTGCCACATTAGAGTAAGGCAGTGCTGAAGCAATCTGCATACATAAGACTAATTCTAATATTCCTCATCTAGAAAAATCATTTCAATGTGTTAAGAACTGCTTTGGCTTTGGAAACACTTGAAAGTCAATTAAGGCCAAAGTTTGTGACACTAGGGGTTAAGTAGGCTAACATATCAATTTTAATTAAGAAATAAATAGAAAGTATATGACAATAAATAATAAGATACACTATATGCCTCATGAATTTCCAAGTAGGAGTTTTAAAAGCACATTGGACTCTTGACTTTCAATTAGTGGGTCATATGAGAACCTTCATATAGGTAGGAGATGGAGGTGATATAATTGAAAATCATAGTCAGTATTATAACTTTTATTTGAAAATAAAGCACCTCTATTATTTCCATAATGGAATTGTGAGAGTAAAGGTTGTTAGTTCCTCATGCCAAGAACAAACATTCAGGAGATCAATTAAGGTATCATATGCATCCTTCTTATATTTAATGGAGGGTCTGACATATTTATTAAACATTTATAGTTATGTATTGCACATATAAGTAAAATTTAAGCTGCTTTTAATGTTGTATCCCATAAATATGTACAAAATTTCTATTTTAGGTTGAGTATATATTTTATTTTAAAATGAAATTTAAAACCATTTCCACTTTTGTTTAGGATACAGAAAGTCTCAAGAAAGCATCACTCCCAACACAAAAGTGAGAATAAGCTGGATAACCTACAAAATCATATTTTTAAAATGCCCATCATAGATATGAGATTGTAAAATGATTGTAGACTAAAATTCAGAAATTGATGAGCCCCTCCCAGGAAAGAAGAGATTCATGATCGCATCGATCCTTGTCAGAGCACTGGGAAGAGGAAGAAGCTACCATAAGTGTAAGAAGAGAAGAATTGTCCTTGTGATGAGTTTTTAAAGGCTAAGTATGGGCAAACATGATCACTTAGAATACCCAGAAGTCTTGGAAAAAATAGTCTATTCACAACTTTTTTCCAAAGGCCATTACCAAGTGCTCTTGAAAAAGATCAAGGTCAGAGTAGACAACTGAGAAAAACCCATTCTAAGGTGCAGGAACACCAGGCTTGCTGATGACTAAGGGAGAATTGAGAGAAATTCAACATGCACATCAAGTCTTATAATGAGTATCAGTTAGTGACTATCTGCACCTGGGGTAGGGGCAGAAGCAAAAATTCTTCTGAGATGCAGGTGCATAGGGCCTACTAATGGCTGCGAAGAGAGCAGAAAACCTGAGAAAATGCTCCAGGCACTAGACACTAAGATCTGACAAAAAAGGAAAAAGAAAAAAAGAGAAAGATTTGTTTTTTCCATGACATCATTTGAAGCACGTGGTGAACTGAATCTAAGTAAACAAAAGGAGACTCAAACTTCATCTGCACATACATTACTTCCATACCTAATCCTGACTTGCACCCCACATCTTTATAATAAAGTAAAGTAAAAAAACAAAAAACAAAAAACAGACACAAGATGTTTAATAGACTAGATTGACTGTAGTGGCCAGACAGAAGGAGACAGGCACCATTTGGGTCATAAATATAATTTACTTCAATCTCTACTGTTCTTAAGCTCACGTTGACTGATATCCAATTAAATCATATGAGACACGTGTAAAAGCAAGAAAATTTGATCATTATTAAGGGATGAAATATAAATTAGAATCAAAATGACAGATGTTGAAAATATTAGACAGCATTTTAAAAATAATGATAAATAAGTAAAAAGTTGTAATAAAAAGTTTAATAACATACATAAATATTAGGAAATCCTTTCTAAAAGCCAAAACAAAATGCCAAAAATGAAAAATATAATAGGCAAGTAATTATTTTGATGGACTTATTGACACACTGGACTCAGCAGAGGAAAAAAATCAGTGAACTTGAAGACAGGTCAATGAAAATGTTGTAATTCAAATCAAAAGGGAAAAGGTTATCAAACCATCTGACATAAACAGAATTGGAGATCCAGAAATAATAGAGAGACACAAAGAAAAGAAATTTTTGATTAGATAATGGCCAAGAATTTTCTAAAACTAAAGACAGTAAGTCACAGATCCTAAAGTTCAGCAAATATTAGGCAATACATATACAACAAAACTTCACCTTGATAAATCATAGTCACTCTTCTGAAAATAAAGTTAAAATCATAAAAGCAACCAGAGAGAAAAAACATTACATATAAGAGAACAATGAAAATAATGCTGACTTCTTGGCAAACACAATGGTGATGGGGATATTACATCTCTAAAATGCACACATTAAACAAAAACACTAGCAACAACAATAACAACTTGGATTAGAATTGTATGTATAGCAAAAATATACTTTAACATGAAAGCAAAATAATATATTTTTTTCAAACAGAGAAATGTTCAATGAAATTAACAGTATAAGAAACTAAAAAGTGTTTTTTATTAGTTAGTTTGGGGGGTTTTTTGTTTATGTTTTAGGCAGAACAGAACAGATTAGCTGGAAATCTGGTTCTGTGTGAAGTAATGAGGAATAGTGGAAAAGTAAATAAGGTATAATTATAAAGACATTTATAGCATTTGTAAAAGTAAAATATTAAGCAAAAAGAATATAAAAAGTAGAAGAGTGGTAATTGGAAGTATACTGTTATAGGCAGCGTACATTATTTTTAAAGTTGTTGACTATTTTTGAGGTATACTATGGTAAGTTCAAAATGCATATTGTAACTTCTATAGCACCCATTTAAAAAACATAAACACAAAGAGGAATAATTAAAAAGGCAATGGAAGAGAGAAAATGGGTATTGTTTTTTTGAGTTGGATTGTCATTCCGTCAACCAGACTGGAGTGCAGTGGCACGCTCATGGTCACCCCAAAGTTGGCATGCTAGACTCTGGTGACCCTTCCACCTCAGTCTTCTGAGTAGCTGGAACTAGAGGTGTGCGCTACCACACCAGGCGAATTTTTTTAATTTATTGTAGAGACAAGGTCTCGCCAAGTTGCCTGGGCTGGTCTTGAACCCTCAGGCTCAGACAATACACTTGCCTTGGTCTGTCAAAGTGCTGGGATTACAGGCTGAGTCACTAACCCAACCTAAAATGAGTATTTTTATAAATGATCAGTATGCCTACAACATAGAAACTACGGTTGAGAACACTACAAAATTTTTTTAATTACATTAAATTTTAATGTACTAAACACATCAATTACAAGTCAGAGATTGACAGTATAAATATAAAAATAAGAACCAACTATATGTTTATAGGAAATACATTTTGAACATAAAGTCATAAATAGGTTGAAGTAAAGGATGAATAAAAGATATACCAAGTAAACACTAAGCATAAGAAAGTATGAGAAAGCTGGTAGGTGTATATTAGTATAAAAGAAAGTAAATAGTAAAACTACAATTTTACCAGAATAGCAAGAGGCATTTTATAATAGTAAAGGGGGTGGATTCATTAACAAAACTAAATAAGTATATAACTAATAACAAAGCACTCTGATACCTAAAAGAAAAGCTGACAAAACTAAAGAAAGAACAAACACAAATCCACAATCATAGCTGGAGACTTTAATACATTCTTAATATTTAATAGAGCTATATATAAAAATCATTAAAAATACAGAATATTTGAACAACATGGCCTATTTGATACAGAAAACATCACTACAAATCGTAGAATACATATTCTTTCAAAATGAGCATGGAATGTTTACCCAAGTAGACCATATGCTGGGACATAAAACAAGTCTCAATAAATTTCAAAAGATCTCAATCATAGAGTAAATATTTTCTTATCAAAACTGTAAGTGCCATGTACAACATATTGCTAAATGGACAGAACCCACAGCCAACATATTGCTAAATGGACAGAAATTGGAAGCATTTTCCCTGAAAACCAGAGCAAGACAAGACTGCCCACTCTCACCCCTCCTGTTCAACATTGTGTTGAAAGTTCTAGGTAGGGCAATTAGACAAGAGAAGGAAATCAAGGGTATCCAAATAGGAAAAAAAGAAGCTAAGTATCCCTTTTTGCTGACAATATGATTTTATATCTCAAATATCCAAGAGAATCTGTCAAAAACCACCTTACATTGATAATGGACTTTGACAAAATAAATGTGCAAAAGACAGTCACATTCTTTTTTTTTTTTTGAGTTGTAGTCTCACTCTTGTTGCCCAGGATGGAGTGCAGTGGCATTCTCATGACCACCTCAGCCTCGACCTGCTGGGCTTAGGTGATCCTTCCACCTCAGCCTTCAAAGTAGCTAGAACCACAGGTAAGCACTACCATGCCTGACTTATTTTTTTATTTATTGTAGAGACAAGGTCTCACCAAGTTGCCCAGGCTGGTCTCGAACCCCTGGGCTCAGGCAATCCTCTCGCCTCAGCCTCCCAAAGTACTGGTATTACAGGCTGAGCCACTGCACCTGACTGACACAGTTGCATTCTTATACACAACAAGAAACAGACAGAGAACCAAACAAAAAGCACAATCCCATTCACAATTACCACACACACAAAAATTGAAATATCTTGGTATCTTCCTAATCGGAGAAGTGAAAGACCTTTATAATGAAAACTACAAAACACTACTTAAAAAAATCCAAGAAGACACAAACAAATGGAAAAATACTCCATGCTCATGGATAGAAAAAATCAACATTGTTAAGATGTTCAGCCTACCAAAAGCAATCTACAGATTCAATGCAATACCCATTAAATTACCAACATCATTCTTCTCAGACCTGGAAATGACATCATACAGAAATTCATATGGAAACATAAATGACCACGAACAGCCAAAACAATCCTTAGCAAAAGAAACAAAGTGGAAGGTATCACATTTTCAGTCTTTAAACTTTACTATAAGGCTACAATGGTCAAAATAGACTGTTATTGGTTTAAGAACAGGCATAAGGACCAATGAAATAGGATAGAGATTCCAGAAGCAAAACCTCAATTTCTCAACCAACTCATCTTTGACAGAGCCTCCAACAGCAACTACTGGGCAGAGGAGAACCTATTCAGTAAATGGTGCTGGGAAAACTGGCTGACCACATGCAGAAGATTGACCCCTACCTATCACCATATACAAAAACTAACTTTAAATGGATCAAAGACCTAAACATAAAACCTCAAACTAAAGGAATCTTAGAAAACACATGAGTCACCCTTACAAAAATAGGAGTAAGCAACCAATTCTGGATTGAAACCCCAGATGTCCATGCCATAAGAGATAAGATAGACAAGTGGGACCTTATAAAACTGAAAAGCTTCTATAAAGCAAAAGAAACCATCAAGAGAGCAGAGAGTCAGCCCACACAATGGGAAAAAATATTT
>CAUYQG010056531.1:0-10408 GCA_963574415.1 Tarsius wallacei | reverse complement strand
TCTCACAAGGTCCTGGGATGTGAGGAATGTGGGACTACGCTCGGCCTTTTCTTTTTTTTTTCTTTTTAACATGTCCACTTTTGCCGCGTGAGGTGGCATGAGCCTGTCATCCCAGCATTTTGCTCGCAGTGACGAGATTATTGCCTGAGCCCAGGTCTTGGAGACCAGGCTGGCCAACTAGGCAAGGCCTCTGCTCTACAATAAATAAAACAAGTAGTCTGGCATGGTGGGCCAGGCTAGTATTTCCAGCTACCCTGTAGGTTAAAGCCTGTAGTTCCAGCTACTGGGAAGACCTAGGCAGAAGGATCACCAGAGCCAAGCAGATCGAAGGTGCGGTAGCCATGAGCATGACACTGCTCTCCAGCCTGGGCAACAGAGAGAGACTGTTTAAAAAAAATTGAATTAAAGAATTAGGATTCAATATTTTATGTAAATTACAGTCAAGTTTTTCTTTCTTTTATTTTTATGAGTCGGGTTCTCACTCTGCTGCTCAGTATGGAATGCAGTGGCACACTCATGGCAAAGGCGGCCTTAACATACAAGTCCTACGCGATCCTTCTGCCTCACCCTCCAAGTAGCTGGAAGTACAGGCATGTCCATCCTTCCTGGCTAATATTTTGATTTTTATTATAGAGATGAAATTTCACCAAATTGCCCAAACTGGTCTTGAACACAGGGACTCAAGCAATCCACTCATCCTGGCCTACCAAAGTGCTGGGATGACTGGCATGAGCCACCACTTCCAGGCATTCTTTAAATTTTTACTGTTAAAATATCCACTTTAGCGGGGTTAGGTGGCTAATGCCTGTCATCCTAGCACATTGGCAAACAGAGGTTAGAGGATTGCCTGAGCTCAGGACTTCGAGTCTAGCCTGGGCAAGTAGGAAAAATTTCTGATCTACAATAAATAAAAAAACTAGCTTTGCAAGCTGGTGGTGCCTGTATTTCCAGCTACTTTGTAGGCTAAAGCCTGTAGTTCCAGCTACTGGGAAGACCTAGGCAGAAGGATCACCAGAGCTAAGCAGACCAAGCTGCGGTGGCCATGGGTATGCCACTGCTCTCCAGCCTGGTGAACAGAGTGAGACTGTTTAAAGAAAATTTAATTAAAGAATTAGGTTTCAATTTTTTGATATAAATTTCAGCCAAACCTTTCATTCATTCTTTTTTTTTCTGAGTTGTGTTCTCACTCTGTTTCCGAAGCTAGAATGCACTGGCATACTCACAGCCACCACAGTCTCAACCTACTTCAACTAGGAAATCTTTCCTCTACACACGCCAAGTAGCTGCAACTACAGGTGAGTGACATGCAGCCTGGCTAATATTTTGATTTTTATTGTAAAGAAGTGGTCTCACGAAATGGCTCAAACTGGTCTTGAACATGTCTACTCAGGCAATCCTCTCGACATGATCTCCCGAAGTGCTGGGATGACAGGCGTCAGCTACCATAACCGACCCCCTTTTTTAAAAAATGTCTTGTATAAATGGGTGAGGTTGCTCAGGCCTGTCATCCCAGCACTTTGGCAGGCAAGAGGAATGCCTGGGTCGAGGGATTCGAGGGCAGATTTGGCATATTGACGAGACTTCTGCTCTACAATGAATTTAAAAACTAGGCAGTCATGGCAGTGTATGCCTGCATTTCCAACTTCTTTGTAGGCTAAAACCTTTATTTCCAGTTACTGGGCAGTGTGAGGCAGTAGGATCTCTTGAGCCTAGAACTGAGGCTACAGTGGCCATGAGCATTTCACTGCACTCTATGCTGGACAACAGAGTGAGAATGACTAAAAGTGTATATATATTAAAGAATTAGGACTCAATTTTTTGATGTTAATTACAGCCAAATCTTTCTTTCTTTCTGTTTCAGAATCGTGTTCTCACTCTGCTGCTCAGTCTAGAATGCAGTGGGGCGCTCAAGGCTACCGCAGCCTCGATCTACTGGGCTCATGCCATCCATTCCCTTCGACCTCTGAGAAGCTGGAACTACAGGCGTATGCCATGCTTTCTGGCTAATATTTTGATTTTTTAGTAGAGACGAGGTCTCACTGAATTGCCCAAACTGGTCACGAACACATGGACTCAGGCAGTTCTCTTACCTTTCTCTCACAAAGTTCTGGGATGTGAGGAATGTGGCACTACGCCTGACCTTTTCTTTTTTTTATTTTTAACATGTCCGCTTATGCTGCATGAGGTATCGCAGCCCTGTCATCCCTGCATTTTCCTGGCAGAGGTGAGATTATTGCCTGAGCCCAGGGCTTTGAGACCAGCCAGATCAACTTGGCAAGGACTCTGCTCTACAATAAATACAACAAGTAGCCTGGCATGGAGGGGCATGCTAGTATTTCCAACTACCATGTAGGCTAAAGCCTGTAGTTCCAGCTACTGGGAAGACCTAGGCACAAGTATCACCAGAGGCAAGCAGACCGAAGCTGTGGTGGCCATGAGCATGCCACTGCTCTCCAGCCTGGGCAACAGAGTGAGACTTTTTTTTTTTTAATTGAATTAAAGAATTAGGATTCAATTTTTCAATGTAATTTACAGTTAAATTTTTCTTTCTTTTATTTTTATGAGACTGGTTATCACTCTGATGCTCAGGCTAGAATGCAGTGGCACGCTCACGGCCAAGGCGGCCTTGACATACAAGTCCCAGGCGATCCTTCTGCCTCACCCTCCAGTAGCTGGAACTACTGGCATGTCCATCCTTCCCAACTTATATTTTGATTATTATTATAGAGATGACATCTCACTAAATTGCCCAAACTGGTCTTGAACACAGGGACTGAAGCAATCCATTCATCCTGGCCTACCAAAGTGCTGGAATGACTGGTATGAGCCACCACTTCCAGGCATTTTTTTTTGCTTGCATTTTTAAAGTATCCACTTTAGTTGGATGTGGTGGCTAATGCCTGTCAGCCTAGCACATTGGCAGACAGAGGTTAGAAGATTGCCTGAGCCCAGGACTTCGAGTCTATCCTGAGCAAGTAGGAAAAATTTATGCTCTACAATAAACAAAACAACTAGCTTCACAAGTTGGTGCATGCCTGTAATTCCAGCTACTGGGAAGACCTAGGCAGAAGGATCGCCAGAGCCAAGCAGACCAAAGCTGCGGTGGCAATGAGTATGCCACTGCTCTCCAGACTGGAAAACAGAGTGATACTGTTTAAAAAAAAATTGAATTAAAGACTTAGGATTCAATTTTTTAATGTAAATTACAGTGAAATTTATCTTTCTTTTATTTTTATGAATTGGGTTCTCACTCTGTTGCTCGGGCTGGAATGCAATCTCACGCTCACAGCCAAGGCAGCCATGACCTATTAGGCCCAAGCTATCCTTCCCCATCACTCTCAAAGCAGCTCTAAATACAGGCAAGTGCCATCCTTCCCGGCAAATATTTTGATTTTTATTATGGAGACAACATTTCTGCAAATTGCCCAAACTGGTCTTGAACACAGGGACTCAAGCAATCCACTCATCCTGACCTCCCAAAGTGCTGGGATGACTGGCATGAGCCACCACTTCCAGGCATTTTTTAATTTTTTATTGTTTAAATATACACTTTAGCTGGGTGAGGTGGCTCATGCCCGTCATTCTAACATACTGGCAGATAGAGGTTAGAGGATTGCCTGAGCCCAGGGCTTCAAATCTAACCTGGGCAACTAAAAAAAAATTCTGCTCCACAATAAATAAAACAACTAGCTTTGCAAGCTGGTGCATGCCTGTATTTCCAGCTACTTTGTAGGCTGTAGCATGTAGTTCCAGCTAATGGGAAGACTGAGGCAGAAGGATCTCCTGAGTCATAACCTAAACTCCGGTAGCCATGAGCACGTCACTGCTCTCCAGCCTGGGCAACAGAGTAAGACTGCCAAAAATTAAAAAAAAAATTGAAGACTTAGGATTTAATTACTTGATGTAATTCCAGGCAAAACCTTCTTTGTCTGAGTCGAGTTCCCACTCTGTGGCTCAGTCTGGAATGAAATGGCACTCTCAATGCCACCACACCCTCGACCTACTGTGCTTAGGTGATACTTCCACCTCACCATCCATGTAGCTGGACATACAGGTGCGAGCCAACCTGTCTCATAAATATTTTGATTTTTATTGTAGAGATGAGGTCTCACCAAATTGCCCAAACTGCTCCCGTACACCTAGACTCAGGCAGTCCTCTCTCTTGACCTCCCAAACTGCTGGGATGAGAGATATGAGCCTCCATGCCTGCCCCTATTTTTTACAATTTTTAAAATGACCACCTAGTTGTGTGAGGTGGCTCATGCCTGTCATCCCAGGACATTGGCAGGCACAGACGAGAGGATTGCCTGAGTTCCAGGCTTCAAGACCACCCTGGGAAAGTAGGCAAGACCTCTGCTCTGCAATAAATAGAACAGTTAGCCTGGCGTGGTGGGGCATGCCTGTATTTCAAGCTATTTTGTAGGCTGAGGCCTGTAGTTCCAGTTAATGGGAAGACTGAGAAAGAAGGATCGCCTGAGCCAAGCAGACTGAGGCTGTGGTGACCATGAGAAAGTCAATGCTGTCGAAACTGGGCAACAGCATAAGTATGGCTAAAAAAAAAAATTAAAGAATTAGTGTTCAATTGTTTAATATAAATTTCAACCAAACCTTACATTCTTTCTTTTTTTTCTGAATTTTGCTCACTCTGTTTCCAAAGCTGGAATGCACAGGCACACTCACAGCCCCGTCTCAACCTACTTCACTTAGGCAATCCATCTGCCTCACACTCCAAGTAGATGGATCCACAGGTGTGCGCCACTCAGCCTGGCTAATATTTTGATTTTTATTGTAGTTACGAGGTCTCACAAAATGTCCCAAACTGGTCTTCAACACCTCTACTGAGGCAATCCTCTCGACTTGACCTCCTAAAGAGTTGGGATGACAGGCGTCAGCCACCATGCCTGGCCCCCCCTTTTTAAAAAAATGTCTTGTTTAACTGGGTGAGGTAGCTCAGGCCTGTCTTCCAAGCACTTTGGAAGGTGAGAGGATTGCCTGGGCCCAGAGATTCCTGAGCACATTGGGCATATTGATGAGACTTCTGCTCTACAATTAATTTAAAATCTAGGCTAGTGTATGCCTGTATTTCCAGCTTCTTTGTATGCTAAAACCTTTATTTCCAGCTACTGGGAAGTCTGAGACAGTCGGATCTCCTGAGCCTAGAACCGGGGCTACATTGGCCATGAGCATGCTACTACACTCCATGCTGGACAACAGAGTGAGAATGACTAAAGGTAAATATATATTAAAGAATTAGGACTCAATTTTTTGATGTTAATTCCAGCCAAATGTTTATTTCTTTCTGTTTCAGAGTCGGGTTCTCACTCTGCTGCTCAGGCTAGAATGCAGTGGGGCGCTCAAGGCCACCGCAGCCTTGATCTACTGGGCTCATGGCATCCATCCCCCTCGACCTCCAAGTAGCTGGAACTATAGGCATGTGCCATGCTTCCCGGCTAATATTTTGATTTTTATTGTAGAGACGAGGTCTCACCGAATTGCCCAAACAGGTCATGAACACATGGACTCAGGCAGTTCTCCCACCTTTCTCTCACAAAGTCCTGGGATATGAGGAATGTGACACTATGCATGGCCTTTTCTTTTTTTTTTTTTTAACACGTCCGCTTTTGCTGCGTGAGGTGGTGCACGACTGTCATCCCAGCATTTTGCTCACAGAAGAGAGGTTATTGCCTGAGCCCAGCGCTTCGAGGCCAGCCTGGACAACCACTCAAGGCCTCTGCTCTACAATAAATAAAACAAGTAACCTGGCATGGTGGGGCATGCCAGTATTTCCAGCTACCCCTGTAGGCTAAAGCCTGTAGTTCCAGCTACTTGGAAGACTGAGGCAGAAGTATCACGAGAGCCAAGCAGTCCGAAGCTGCAATGGACATGAGCATGCCACTGCTCTCCACCCTGGGCAACAGAGTGAGACTGTTTAAAAAACATTGAATTACAGAATTAGGATCCAACTTTCTAATGTAAATTACAGTCAAATTTTTCTTTCTTTTATTTTTATGAGTCGGTTTCTCACCCTGGTGCTCAGGCTAGAATGCAGTGGAATGCTCACAGCCAAGGCGACCTTGACATAAAAGTCTCAGGCGACCCTTCTGCCTCACCCTCCAAGTAGTTGGTACTACAAGCATGTTCATCCTTCCCGGCTAATATTTTGATTTTTATTATACAGATGACATCTCACCCAATTGCCCACACTGGTTTTGAACACAGGAACTCAAGCAATCCAATCATCATTGCCTCCAAAAGTACTGGGATGACAGGAATTAGCCAACACTTCCAGACATTTTTAAAATTTTCCTTTTTAAAATATCCACTTTAGCTGGGTGAGGTGAGGTGGCTAATGCCTGAAATCCTAGCACATTGGCAGACAGAGATTAGAGGATTGCTTGAACCCAGGGCTTCGAGTCTAGTCTGGGCAACTTGGAAAAATTTCTGCTCTACAATAAAAAAAAAACTAGCTTCGCAAGCTGGTGCATGCCTGTATTTCCAGCTACTTTGTAGGCTAAAGCCTATAGTTCCAGCTAATGGGAAGACTGAGGCAGAAGCATCTCCTGAGCCATATCCTAGGCTAAGGTGGCCATGAGCATGCCTTGCAATCCAGCCTGCGCAACAAATTGATACTGGCAAAAAAAAAAAAAAAAAAAAAAATAGATGAATTAGGATTCAATTATGTCATGTAATTCCAGGGAAAAATTTCTTTGTGTGAGTTGGGTTCCCACGCTGTTGCTCAGTCTGGAATGAAATGGCACTCTCAAGGCCACCACAGCCTCGACCTACTGTGCTCAGGTGATACTTCCACTTCACCATCCATGTAGCTGGACATACAGGTGCGAGCCAACCTGCCTGAAAAATATTTTGATTTTTATTGTAGAGATGAGGTCACACCAAATTGCCCAAACTGTTCCCGTACACCCAGACTCATGCAGTGCTCTCTCTTGGCCTCCCAAACTGCTGGGATGACAGGCATGAGCCTCCACGCCTGGCCCTATTTTTTACAATTTTTAAAATGACCACTTAAGTTGGGTGAGGTGGCTCATGCCTGTTATCCCAGGACAGTGGCAGGAAGAGACGAGAGGATTGCCTTACTTCCGTGCTTCGAGTCCTGCCTAGCTAATTAGGCAAGACCTCTGCTCTACAATAAATAGAACAGTTAGCTGGGCATGGTGCATGCCTGTATTTCCTGATATCTTGTAGGCTGAGGACTGTAGTTCCAGGTGCTGGGAAGACTGAGACAGAAGGATCACCTGAACCAGAAAGACCGAGGCTGTGGTGACCATGAGCATGCCACTGATCTCCAACCTGGGCAGCAGCGTGAGTATGGCTATAAAAAAAAATTAAAGAATTAGGTTTCAATTGTTTGATATAAATTTCAGCCAAATCTTTCATACTTTCTTCATATGTCTGAGTTGTGTTCTTACTCTGTTTTCGATTCTGGAGCACACTGGCACCCTCACAGCCCCCACAGTCTCAACCTACTTCACTTAGGCAATCCATCCGCCTCACACTCCAAGTAGTTGGAAGTACAGGTGTGCGCCACTCAGCATGGCTAATATTTTGATTTTTAGTGTAGAGACGAGGTCTCACGTACTAGCCCAAACTTGTCTTGAACACCTCTACTCAGGCAATCCTCTTGACTTAGACTCCCAAAGAGTTGGGATGACAGGTGACAGCTGCTATGCCTGGCCACCACTTTTTAAAAAAATGTCTTGTTTAATGGGGTCAGGTAGCTCAGGCCTTTTTTCCCAGCACTTTGGCAGGAGATAGGATTTCCTGGGCCCAGGGATTCGAGAGCAGATTGGGCATACTGACGAGAGAGTTCTGCTCTACAGTGAATTTAAAATCTAGGCAGGCATGGTAGTGTATGCCTGTATTTCCAGCTTCTTTGTAGGCTAAAACCTTTATTTCCAGCTAATGGGAAGTCTGAGACATAGGATCTCATGAGCATAGGACTGAGGCTACAGTGG
This sequence comes from Tarsius wallacei, assembly GCA_963574415.1. Taxonomy (NCBI): domain Eukaryota; kingdom Metazoa; phylum Chordata; class Mammalia; order Primates; family Tarsiidae; genus Tarsius; species Tarsius wallacei. The sequence continues at coordinate 2,435 of CAUYQG010056531.1, read as the reverse complement.
CCATGAGCATGCCACTGCACTCCATGATGGGAAACAGAGTGAGAATGACTAAAAGTATATACATATTAAAGAATTAGGACTCAATTTTTTGATGTTAATTCCGGCCAAATCTTTCTTTCTTTCTGTTTTAGAGTTGGGTCCTCACTCTGCTGCTCAGGCTAGAATGCAGTGGGGCGCTCAAGGCTACTGCAGCCTCGATCTCCTGGGCTCATGCCATCCATCCCGCTCGACCTCCAAGTAGTTGGAACCCCAGGCGTATGCCACACTTCCCGGCTAATATTTTGATTTTTATTGTAGAGACAAGGTCTCACCAAATTGCCCAAACAGGTCATGACCACATGGACTCAGGCAGTTCTCTCACCTTCCTCTCACAAGATCCTGTGATGTGAGGAATGTGAGATTACGCCCGGCCTTCTCTTTTTTTTATTTTTAACATGTCCGCTCTTGCTGCGTGAGGTGGCGCATGCCTGTCATTCCAGAATTTTGCTCGCAGAGGCGAGATTATTGCCTGAGCCCAGGGCTTCGAGACCAGCCTGGCCAACTAGGCAAGGCCTCTGCTCTGCAATAAATAAAAGAAGTAGCTTGGCACGGTGGGCCATGCCAGTATTTACAGCTGCCCTGAAGGCCAAAGCCTGTAGTTCCAGCTACTGGGAAGACCTAGGCAGAAAGATCACCAGCGCCAAGCAGTCCGAGGCTGCGGTGTCCATGAGCATGCCACTATTCTCCAGCCTGGGCAACAGAGTGAGACTGTTTTAAAAGTTGAATTAAAGAATTAGGATTCAATTTTTTAATGTAAATTACAGTCAAATTTTTCTTTCTTTTATTTTTATGAGTTGGGTTCTCACTCTGCTGTTCAGGTTGGAATGCAGTGGCATGTTCACGGCCAAGGTGGCCTTGACATACAAGTCCCAGGCGATCCTCTGCCTCACCCTCCAAGTAGCTGGAACTACAGGCAAGTCCATCCTTCCCGGCTAATATTTTGATTTTTATTATAGAGATGACATCTCACCAAATGGCCCACACTGGTTTTGAACACAGGGACTCAAGCAGTTCACTCATTCTGGCCTCCCAAAGTGCTGGGATGACTGGCATGAGCCACCACTTCCAGGCATTTTTAAAATTTTTACTGTTAAAATATACATTTTAGCTGGGTGAGGTGCCTAATGCCTGTCATCATAGCACATTGACAGACAGAGGTTAGAGGATTGCCTGAGCCCAGGACTTCAAGTCTAGCCAGCGCAACTTGGAAAAATTTCTGCTCTACAGTAAATAAAACAAGTAGTTTCGCAAGCTGGTGCATGTCTGTTTTTCCAGCTTCCTTGTAGGCTAAAGCCTGTAGTTCCAGCTATGGGAAGACTAAGGCAGAAGGATCTCCTGAGCTGTAACCTAGACTATGGTGGTCCTGAGCAGGCCACTGCACTCCAGCCTGAGCTACAGAGGGGGACTGACAAAAAAAAAAAAAATTTCAGAATTAGGATTCAATTATTTGGAGTAATTCCAGGCAAAACTTTCTTTGTCTGAGTCAGGTTCCCACACACTATTGATCAGTCTGGAATGAAATGGCACTCCCAAGGCCACCACAGCATCAACCTACTGTGCTCAGGAGATACCTCCAACTCACCATTTATGTAACTGGACATACAGGAGTGTGCCAACCTGCCTGACAAATATTTGATTTTTATTGTACAGTTGAGGTCTCACCAAATTGCCCAACTGCTCCCACACACCTGGACCCAGGCAGTGCTCTCTCTTGGTCACCCAAACTGCTGGGATATCAGGCATGAGCCTCCATGCCCAGCCCTATTTTTTACAATTTTTAAAATGACCACCTAAGTTGGGTGAGGTGGCTCATGCCTGTCATCCCAGGACATTGGCAGGCAGAGAAGAGGGGATTGCCTGAATTCTGGACTTCGAGACCAGCCTGGGAAACTAGTCAAGACCTCTGCTCTACAATAAATAGAACAGTTAGCCCGGCATGGTGGTGCATGCCTGTATTTCCAGCTATTTTGTAAGCTGAGGCCTGTAGTACCAGCTGCTGGGAAGACTGAGACAGAAGGATCGCCTGAGCCATGTAGACCGAGGCTGTGGTGGCCATGAGCATGCCACTGCTCTCCAACCTGGGCAACAGCATGAGTATGGCTAAAAAAACAAAATTATAGAGTTAGGATTCAATTATTTGATATAATTTTCAGCTAAACGTTTCTTTTCATTCTTTCTTTTTTTTCTGAGTTGTGTTCTCACTTTGTTTCAGAAGCTGGAATGCACTGGCATACTCACAGCTCCCACAGTCTCAACCTACTTCACTTAGGCAATCCTTCCGCCTCACACTCCAAGTAGCTGGACCTACAGGTGTGCACCACTCAGCCTGGCTAATATTTTGATTTTTATTGTAGAAATGAGATCTCACGAAATGGCCCAAGCTTGTCTTGAAGACC
>CAUYQG010056529.1:0-10636 GCA_963574415.1 Tarsius wallacei | reverse complement strand
TTGTAGACTATAGGGAAGTCAAGGATCTCCTGAAACTACTTATTGGGAGTGCATAGGAGATAAGGGGAAGCACACCTTTTATTAGCTCTCAGGAATATCGTCTGGGAATGTACAGGAGTGCTTGTGCCCTGGCTATGCCCTTCTCTAGAGGCTGTGAAAATATGGACAGACATTTGAGGGCCTCTGTATTATGTGGACCTGTGGGAGACGGTGGAGGGGGCTATGGGAATCAGGTGTTTGTGGTTCTCACTTTTAGGCAGTTTTCAGGGAGCACAGAAACACTGCTTTTTCTACAGAGAAACCAGAAAACTTACAGTAGTAGTTCAGCACAGTTCTGCAAAAAATAACATTCTTGATAACTTTGTCCTGTGATGTAAAAGATGAAAACCCAGAAATGACTGATGACCTGCAAAGGTCCCACTGGACTGATTCAGGATACCACATGCATCTTAGCAAAACAGCAGGATGAGGAAAGCCCTCATGGTGTAGGTGAGAAGCAGTCGGTGTCCAATGTCTGATACTGCAAGAAAGATCCAGACTTTGGAAGAAGAAACTAAATCCATCAAATCACAAGTGGGAGATGCTACAGCCCACTGAAGACTGTAGGGCAACTGAAAAAAGACTGAAAATGCAGACATCTTCAGGGCTCACCTGGAGTCAGGTCACAGGCCTGCCCCAACACTGGCAGGACCCTTGGGAGAAGAGGAAGGGGAGACGGTGTGGTGTCAGGGCATGGAGACCAAGCTGATGGCCAGGGGGAGGGATCTAGGAGGACATAGCATCGTAGAGTGGGCACTGAGCATTCAAGACAGGGAGAAAAATCATGTCTACCCCAACAATGCTGAAGAAGAGAAGGAGAAGCCCGCCTTAGAGGTCATCATAGAGGCATCCCGACTGAGAGAGCCTCAGTTCAAAGGGCAGGCCAGAATTTTCAGACAAGAAAAAGGACTGAACTTGGTCACCAGACAGAGATGGAGCATTCTGTATATGAGCTGGTCCATAGAGCACCACACAGAGCAGGTGGCAGGGGCGTCAAAGCAGATGGCCTGATACCCCATGAAGATCAAGAGCTGGACCTACAGAAAGTGTCAAAAATCTTGAAGAAAAACTGAAAGAATAATTTATTCTTCTCAGAGGTGTATCATGTCCCAGTGGGGAGGTGGGATGAGGGAAGAGACCTCGTGATCATTGGGCGAGAGCTTGGAGCATGAATGAAAGTTCATTATCTCCCGATGGGAGGTTGCAGGTCTTAGATCCAGAAAACCAAAATGGTGGTGCACCTCAACCTGCTTTAAAAAAATTTTGTTTAAAATACGAGGTCTTACTCTGTCACCTTAGCTGGAGTGCAGTGGCATGATCACTGCAGCCTTGAACTCCAGGATTCTTCTGCCTCAGTCTTCCCAGCAGCTGGGTCTACGGAACCTTGAGCTTCTTGGGGTGGATCCTAATGCATTTGACAATCCTGGTGGAGCATTCAGCAGGGGTGTGTGCTTCCTGATCTCTGTACACGGGTTCACACTTCCTCTGAGGTGGCCTGTCCTCACTCCTCCTCAGACTCGCCCCTTGGCTGCCAGGCTCCTTCCCCCCTTCCGGTACCTCCTCCCTCCCTCCTCTCCTTCCATCCCTAATCCATGTGTCCTGAGGTCCCAATGGACAGCTCTCATCAAGAACACCTCCTCTTCCTCGACTCCCTCCAGGGCCCTGGTTCACCCTCACCTCAGCTGGTCTCCCATGGAGTGTCCGTGGCCTCCTTTTTGTCCTTTAGGGCCCGGTTTTTCCTTGCACACCACCATCCAGAAAACGGAAGAGGTTTATCTCTTGGTCTCACTGAGTTTCCACATGACCCTAGGAGTAAAAATCCTGAAATGCTGCAAGGACATCAGGTCACTAGATTTTACATTTTTACCTTAAAATGTATTTGAATTTGATGTATTTACTTTTAGGATGGAAAGCTTTTTTATGCAAAACTCATTTTCTTTCATTTTACTTCTTGATATTAATATAAATTTCAGATTGGACTTAGGAGCTAAAGATCACTTGAGTACTTCCATCACATTACACTCTCTAGAAAACATAAGTGTGGAGTTGTATTTGATAAGTCAATCCATATGATAATACAGTATCATCTGTGAGCAGCTAGACCACAAGGTATTTACAATGGAGGAACACTTTTCTATGTGTTAATGTTTGTGTCTACCACTCTTACAGAGAAAGGTAAAATTACTAGATGGTTTCGGCAAGTCATAGTTGAGTGAAAGCATGGCCAAGGAGTGGTGGTCAAGTGTGGAGGGTAGTCTGTGGAGGGGGTATCTAGCAGGACTGGGCCCAATTGTGTCTAGTGCCTCTGGCTATGCAAGACTCTGGAAGGGACAGGACTGATCTCAGCTGCACAGTGAAGAGGGAGGTGGGCTCAGCTGTGGCTCTTCACCTTGCCAGGAGATCTGGACCGCTGGGACCCCCAGCATCTTCATTTGGAATGATGGTTCTATTCCAATGCCAGCCCTCTTCACCAAACTGTTTCTAAGCTTCACAGATGGATCAGTAGCATCTTGTTCCAGGCCTCGGGTCTGGGTCCTTGCTACTGGAGGACGAAGTATGGAGGTAGGTCTGCATCACAGCTGGGTTGAGATAGAGTTAAGCATACTCCCAGAATGGTCATGCTGGGGGATGCAGGTGAAGGGAGCAAGGCCCAAGCTGCCATTACCAAGGCAAAGAATCATGGGCCTTGTGTGCGAGGCTGCCATTACAAAGTGCCAGAGACAGGATAGCTTAAACAGCAGAATTTATTTTGTCATAGTTCTTCAGACTATGGGTCTAAGATCAAGGTTTTAACAGGGTTAGTTCTCTTGAGACCTCTCTTCTTGGCTTACCTTCTTACTGTGTCCTGATATGGCCTTTTCTCTGTGCCTGGTGCTTCTTCTTATATCCTTCTGACATCATTTACCCTTAGTTACTCTCTAAGGGCCCAGTCTCAGTGTAGTCCCATGGGAGGTTAGGGTTTCAATATATCTGGGGACACAATTCTGTCCTACCCTATCAACAACAGGCAGGCCTGGCTGACAGTGTGCCCCATGACCTTTGGGGTCAGCTAGATCATGATGCGTGTGGGGCTCCAGAAACATCAGGCCGCCTGTGCCCTGTAGATGTCAGAGGACATACGGCAGTTCAGGGCAGGCCGACATTCCCCATGGTCCCTTGTGACCACTCTGGTTGTTCCTCCTGCTTTAATTTCTTAGCTACACAAAGACCCTGTGCTTTCTCTGCCTCCTTCACTAACTCCCCTGGCAAAGATTAAAACATAACGCGCCTGTAGTTCCAGCTACTTGGAAGGCTGAGACGGAAGGATCGCCGGAGCCCAGCAGGTCGAGGCTGCGGTGGCCGGGAGCGGCCGCTGCACTCCAGTCTGGGTGACAGAGTGAGACACCAACTCAAAAAAAAAAAACAAACAAACATAGATGCATATGAATATCCTAATGGGCAAGACAAAATAGTTCTTATTGTGATTTTAATTTCAGCTTGCTTAAGTTGCAGTTGTGAATCTTATCAAATGTGTATACATACATATATTTCATATATACATACACATGGCCACGTGTGTGTGTGTGTGTGTGTGTGTGTGTGTGTGTGTCCCCTTACTTTAAAAAATATTCCAGGATAATTTTTAACTTCCTCTTACTTTAAAATATTCCTGGATATATCATTTCTTAAGGTACATAAACTTGCATAAAATGACTCATGTTTCCAAGATTTTAAACAGGTTGAAAAAGGAAATACATTTCCAAAATCTATCACTATAACTGGGCGATGTCTGGATGTGGCTTAGTTCCCGTAGTTACCTCTGGGAATGAGCAAAGTGATGACTTCCTGAGGCGGAGCAACAGCTTGTGAGGTCTGAAAGAGCCTAGATTTAGAAACTGCTTATGTACAAGGCATGTATTCCTATTTGAGATGTTGAAAGTTCAGGAGTTTTGCATGTTTTCTGTCTCCTGCCTTTCATGCTTGCAGTGACTTTGGTATAGTTGACTATGGAATTAGCAGCAGTAAAAATGAACAAACGCATGTGGGTGAGTTCATGCTGTCTTTGTCTTTCTGTACTCAGCTTATTTCACTTAGCACAATGTCCTCCAGCTCTATCCATGTTGCTGTGAATGACAGACTCTTCTTCTTTAAAGGTTGTATGATAGCCTATTGTGGATGCATTCTATGTTTTCCTTATCCATCCATCTGTTGATGGACACCTAGGTTGCTTGTGTGTCTTGGCTGTTGTGTAGAGTGCTGCAGTGGACATAGGAGTGGGACACTGAGTAATCAGGCAACAGAGACACTCTCCAAGTCTTTTTCAAAAATTATTGTTTTACAAACAACAACAGATGCTAGCGAGGTTGTGGAGAAAAAGGAACGCTTCTACACTGCTGGTGGAAATGCAAACTAGTGCAACCTCTTTGGAAGACAGTGTGGCGATTTCTGAAGGAACTAGAAACTGACCTTCCATATGACCCAGCAATTCCCCTATTGGGAATATACCCAGAGGAACTCAAATCATTCTACAAAAAAGATACCTGTACATGTATGCTTGTTGCAGCTCTATGCACAATAGCAAAAACATGGAACCAACCATGTTGCCCATCGAAGCTGGACTGGATAAAGAGAATGTGGCACATATACACAATGGAATATTATGCAGCCATAAAGAATGACAAATATATGGACTTCGCAGCAACTTGGATGGATTTGAAGTCAATCACACTCAGTGCTCTATCACAGAAACAAAGAACAGAGTACCATATGATCTCACTCATAAGCGGACCTTGAAAAATGATCATAATACTATAAGAAAGCAATTGGCAGTAGTGGGAAACTGCCAGTGGGGTGGGGGGGGCGTGTGTCAGGAATTGGCAGTTGGGGGAAACTGCTAGGGGAGGGAAGGGCATACCTCATCAACAAGGGTACCTGCATAATCAACGTTTGTATACCTAACCCTGAATTGTACCCCACATATTTATAATAAAAAAAATAAAAAAAGAAAAATATACATGACTCACTTGTGGCATGGAATGAAAAATGCTGCATTAGCCTCAGCCACGTCTCAAGCAATGAGAATGTTAGCAAGACTCTCTGCTGATGTTATTGTTTGGAAACGCAAGGCGAGGGCCACAACCTCTTCTCATCTTGCTCTTACTTAAAACATACCTAATAAAAAAAATTATTGTTTTAAAATTCAGGTTTCTTTCTATTAACTTCATGACACTACATTCCCTCGCCATGATTCTTGGAAATCATGAAACGAGCTGGGTCGTATACTTCTGCCGCCCTTGCCTGGCCCTCTGCTTTACCTAATCCTGTCCGTTTCTGGGCTCAGGTGACAGAGACCATGCCAGCCGATGTTAATAGTCAGGGCTGAGCTTTGGACTCAGGCCTCAAAGCCTGTGTTCTTGATCCCTAGTGTGTTCTAGATGTGGATATACTGGGCATTAGGAAGCAGGCGAAAGCCCGGGGGCAACTTGCGGGGCATCTGACTGTGCCCTTTTCTTGTCATGACCAGATGGGGTCAATTCTCACCACTCCCCATAACCCAGACAAAGGGATCCATCCTACCCTATCTCCCTGATTTTCCTTCTCTGGCCGTAGTTCTCCTACCACGTGCTCCCCTGTGGTCCAGGCTATGTGTGTTTTCTATTTAGGTGCATTGACCAAGTGTGACTCCATGGGACTTTAGACTTAAGTGGGGAGAAATGGAGAGAGGGACTGTCCATATGATGCTGTTCACTTGGCACCAGCTTAAAGCACAGCAGAAACACCTCAGGCAGAGGTGATAGACAGGATGTGGATATATTAAAGAGACTAAGTGAAAGCAAACAAATAGAATCCACTTGGCAGAGCTAAAAAGGCTAACCAAAGACTCAGCTTTGCTAAGACCACCTAAAAGTGTGAGTTATCAATTGAGACTTACTGTCAAGATTTCCTGGTACATAGTGAACAGTCACTAAATAGAATTATTAATATTGTTGTTATTATCTAAGTTAACAAAAGGCAGAGAAACTAACAATGAGTAATGGTTCATTTTGAACAAGTCAAATATTTTAAATTGTCTGGATCCAAGTACTATTTAGGAGGATAGGAGGGCTCTGGGTTTTATTTCAAGACACATTCTTTCATTTAACGACTGTATTGGGTACCTGCTGTGTGCTGAATCTAAGGATACAGTAGTGAGCATGGTGAGGTAGTTTTCAAGGGGGCTGACTCGGAAGTACACTAGTCACTACATAAACCAGTTGTAGCTGTAGGGCCATCTCTTCAGCATGTCCCCTTCATGTTTCTGAGTTCTTTTGACCAACTTAGTTACATGGCTAGTTGTCTACTGGTATTTTTCAGGCAAAGAACACACAAATGTCTTATTGATAATTATAAACCGTTTCCCCTAAAGAACAGAAATTTAACAGTGCTTAATAACTGTACCACCCTCTCCACCTCTACACCCTGTTGTGTGAGTACTCATTTTTCCAGCAAGTTGTGCGATTATCATTATTTCACAGGTCAGTGACGTTGGGGCTTGACACAGACAGGAGCTAATCTTTTCTTTGCGAGCTCTGGGAGGGCTTTGTGCATCCATGAGCAAGGTGCTGGCTGGCTGCTACTAATCACCTTTTTAGTGGGTGTTTCCCTGAAAATGTTTGGGCATAAATTATGTTAATTATTAGTTTAATAAGCATTTAAATGAGATAAAAACATGGAATTGCTGATTTACTCTAGACAAATTAATTAGGAGGGCAGGATCAATTTGATGGCTAACATGTTAAATGTTATGATGTTCTAGTCCAATGGCACATTTGTGTGTAATTAACACAAGCAATGCACTTTTCAACATATATCCTCAGAATCTGCCTGATTAAAAGGGGAAGAGGAGACACAGTCATTTTGAAATGCAAGACATTCTATGGAAGGACATAGCAGTGCTGTTGGAGCCCAGTCTAGGACTTTTGTGTCTACTATGTGATAGGTCTATGATAAGTACTAAGGACACACTATTGTACTACGAGTTATTAAGTCATTGACTCCAAAAGACCTCTGTTGAGTGGAAGAAGAGAAGCGTGGGCTATGCTCTCCACTCTCCTTCCCTATCTTTGCTCTCCCCCTCATCTGTGCATTGGAATCATAATTATGGAAGCTCTACAAAATTAGCATCTAGAATCATTCTCTACCTGTTCCTTTGTCTTGCCACTGTGACTGAGTAGGCCCTTGCCAAGGTGGGCAGGGCTACAAAACTGAAGTATCCTGGATTGGACCAAGAGCAGGTGTTCCAGAGAATCACCTGGAATTTGAAGGAATGAGACATTTTGCTCAAGTTTCTTTTTTCTCATTCTAAGTACAATGCGCTGTGTTTTTGGTTGGTGGGTAACCTTCTATATTTAGTCAAGGACTCAGGATCCCTTTCTTGAGGTCCACTATGCCTTAGTACAGCAGAGTCCCTGTTAGAAAATGAGGAAAGAAGGAGAAGACTTCAGGTGAGTGAGCTCTGTGGGCCAGGCCAAGTCACATCTCTCCTCTTCCCATTGGCCAGAGCTTGTTCCTCAGCTGCTGTAGGCTAGCTGTGTGGCCTGGAGCGGCCGTGTGTGTCGCTGCCACGTGACCAGGGCCTCCTCAATCCTCTGCCCCCTTCCAGCACATGCCTGCACATTTGGACTCCTCCAGGTCCCAGCTACAAAAACATGAACGTAAGCCCTGCTCAGAAGTTCTGTTTGTTGTCTAAGAATTTACACTTGGAACAATCTCCAATTTTTGTTGAGTCTCTGTTTAGCTCTGGGCGGGGAGACCTATCAAACCACATCGTATAAGAGATAACATGTGCAGGAAACAAGAGTTGTGAGATACGCTCACACTCACAGACTAGCATTTTTTTTTTCCAGGAGAACTTATTGCTCATTTTGATTAGGATTTGGCAATTATTTGATATGAATGACTGGATTTCTCCAAGGGAGATCTCAAATTCAAGATCTTAGCTTTTCTCCTGTTGAACTAATTGTATCCCAAGGCAAAAATTATACAACCACGGGTGATCCCACTTGAAGATTTTTAGTGCCAACAACTTGAATTTGTCTTCTTCATTCCATTTTTATAGCTTTTGGGACCAAAAAAATGCTGTTATTGATATCATATGATATCAATATATAAGTGCTGTATATAAGTGCCGCAAACTCAGATACGAAATTTTCTTTGTATTACATATTTAATACTTAAAAAGATAATTATTCTCAGCCAGCATTATCATACTTTATAAGAAATACGTGTTGGTGATATTCCAGAAGGGACTGTATATGTTGTGGCTGCTGGTAGGTGCCCTATTCTCTCATAACTCTCCTGTAATTATAAGGGATAAACTGATTTTTCAAACAGCATTGACATAGGACAGCAGAGTCCACTGTTGGGGTTCAACTCAAGGGGCCAGGTGGGTTCTTGACTTTGTGCAGGAAAGAATTCAAGAGTGAGCCACCACAGTAAAGGGAAAGTAAGTTTATTAAAATAAAGGAGAAACGGAAAGAAGCCTGCCTTGTTAGGCAGGGCAATCCCTATACATTGCTGGGGTTTCAGCTGAAAAATGAAAGCAAGGTTATTGAAATTGAAGGAAGTGACTTCATAGGCAGAGCAGCCTGGACTGGTCTATAGGAAGAATAGCAACTGTACATCACCGGGGCTTTATTTTTATAATTCTTTCTTGCTTATATGTTAAGCAGGGGATGGAATATTCATGGATTTCTTGGAAAATGGATGGAGAATTCTAAGAATTGGGGGCGGCTCAGCCTATTACTATAAATAGGCAGGGTCAGAACTGTCATGGTACTGGAGGGTGTGTTTATTTAGCATGCTGATGCATTGTGATGAGTATATAATGAGGGTCCAGGTCTGGTAGCAGGAAACGTCACCATCTTGGTACTACCAGGCTCTAACAGATTCTTAACTGCATCCTGTTTTTCTCTGTGGACGTTCATAAAACCAGGCTACTTACTTGTCTATAGAAACTGTTTCAGCTACCTGTCCTGAGAAATTAACTTTGTTGTTTATCTTAGGACACTAAGATACTGTCTCAGTATCAAGAGTTCATCCTTCTAGGTAAACAAGAATCCTGTAAAGATGTTTAAGGATTAATGTTCATGCACATGAAGCATTTCCAACATTCTTTGGAACATTCCAACGTGCACAGAGCATTCCAACATTTTGTGCATGCTGGCTTCAAAAGGACGAATGCATTGGGAGTTGTATTTTGCTGTGAGTAATAGAAACCCAAGAACACAGAGGCTTAAGCTAAATTAGGGATTGATTTCTTCTCATTAATACCCATCTGCATGTGGCCAGTCTGTGCTGATGTGGTAGCTTCAAACTATCATCAGGGTTTCATGTTTATAGCTTTCTCTTCTGCTACCTTTCTCCTCATGTTATTAAGATGGCCATTGAAACACCAGCCATCATATTTCCATTCCAGCAAGGAAGAAGGGGGAGGTCAAAGGGCAAAAATGTTATTAATTATTTGATGAGTGATGTTCATTTACATCCTTTTGGCTGGAGCTATGTCAAATTCCCATTCCTAGCTGCAAAAGAGGCGGCAACATAAATCCTACCAGGTCACATGACATCCCTTGCAAATATTAGCCCACCTGGATAATCCATCATAATTTTCCCAACTCAAGATCATTAACTTAATCATACCTACAAAGTCATTTTTTTTCCACTTAAAGTGATACCTAGACACCTTTTGAGGCCATTATTAAGCCTTCTACAAAAATAAAAGCTGAGTGTCTGGTAGAGTTTAACTTGTAAGAGAGGATGTGTTCATGTGAAATCCAAAGTTCTGGGGACTCTGAAGCCTTCAAACAGAAATATCTATAGAATTTGAAACTTAGATTAGAGCAAACCCTTTGAGCTTAGATTAGAGCAAACCCACAGTTACCTGTGATGAAGAACTTACCCCATGTTAGGAATGAGCAGATCCTTGGAAAACTAGGCTGTCTCTACAGCTAGGTATTTAATGAGTTTCCTTGGGGTACCTTAGGGAGCTCAGATAACACTGTTTCCAGTAGCCCAGAGATTCAAACCCTGGGTGAAGTTTCCCTGGGTGGTTTTTTATTGGACCAGTTGTCATTTCTCTGTGCAGCAACTTTGGGTGAGAATCTCCAAAACTGCTCTATAATTCATAGGTATGGCCTTGGGCACTACACTATTTATGGTGGCCAAGTTGTTTACCCAAAAATGAATATTAATATTGAATGAGGAAAAAATATTATTATTTTTAAAATTTATTTATTTATTTATTTTTAAAAATTTTAAAATTGTGGGGTACAATTCAGGGTTAGGTATACAAATATTCACTGTGCAGGTGCCCTTGTTGGTGAGGTATGCCCCCTACCCCCAGGCAGATCTTGATTACTGTCAATCTCACCACCCCACCCTCTCCCCCCCCCCGCAGTTTCCCTCTACTGTCGATCCTTTTATTATAATATTACGGTAGTTGTTCAAGGTCCACTTATGCGTGAGAACATGTGATACTCAGATCTTTGTTTCTGTGAGAGATCACTCAGTATTATAAATTCTAATTCCATCCAGTTCTTAAGAATGAGCAGGATTAGCCAGGTGAAGAGGAGGTGAG
>CAUYQG010056525.1:0-19332 GCA_963574415.1 Tarsius wallacei | reverse complement strand
AACACCATTTTTTTTTTTTTGAGTTGGAGTCACTCTGTCGCCCAGGCTGGAGTGCAGTGGCCGCTTCCGGCCACCACAGCCTCGACCTGCTGGGCTCCGGCGATCCTTCCGCCTCAGCCTTCCAAGTAGCCGGAACTACAGGCGCGCGCGACCACGCCCGGCTAGTTTTTGACTTATTGTAGAGATGAGGTCTCGACAAGTTGCCCAGACGGGTCTCGAACCCGCGGGCTCAGGCAATTCACTCACCTCGACCTCCCAAAGCACGCGATTACAGGCTGAGTCACTGAGCCCAGTCAATTAACACTATCTTTTGAGCGACCATCCTACTTAAAATGTGTATATATACATTTATTTGACAACCCTTTCCCCAGATGGTGTGCTTGGCCCTTTAAATCCAGTTACTTGAATGATGTCCAGGAGTTCTTTCTTTCTGAGCAGTTTAGCTTCTGAATGTTCAAGAGTTTATGTCACTTCTTCAGAGGATGGGACCGTTGTTGTTTCTAGGCTAGCAGCAGACAAGACATCTAGCATTTTCTCTGCTGCTATTGCAGTGACTGTAGAAATTAATGGTTGAATATTCACATACCTGCATTTATTTATTTGTAAAATCTAGGCAGGTGTCTAGACAGTAAAATATATGCAGATGATAAGTCTGTTTCATTGACAGGAGGCAAAATGTAGGGATATTTTCTCCCTTAACTTTTTTGATTATGGAAAATGTTAAACGTGAAAAACAGTGGGGCCGGGCTCGGTGGCTCAGCCTGTAATCCCGCGCTTTGGGAGGCCTAGGTGAGTGAATTGCCTGAGCCTGCGGGTTCGAGACCCGCTTGGGCAACTTGGCGAGACCTCATCTATACAATAAATCAAAAAACTAGCCGGGCGTGGCAGCACATGCCTGTAGTTCCGGCTTCTCGGAAGGCTGAGGCGGAAGGATCGCCGGAGCCCAGCAGGTCGAGGCTGCGGTGGCCGGGAGCGGCCACTGCACTCCAGTCTGGGCGACGGAGTGAGACGCCAACTCAAAAAAAAAAAAAAAAAAAGAAAAACAGTGGACTAGGGTGCTGTGCCTGTGTTCCCTCAGCCGGCTTCAACAATGATTAACTCGCAGCCAGCCCTGCGTCCGCGATGTCCCATCCACTCCCTCACGCACGTTCTGTTCTGAACATATCCTAGACATTGTGTCATCTCACCCGTGAATATTTCAGTAGGGATCGCTAAGATAAGGACTCTTAGGGAGGCCAAGTGGTTTGTCAAGTATTGGTTCAGACTGGCTTGTGGAAATTTGCCAAGAGGTGGCTTGGACGTTTTACAGAAAGCTGCCCTTGTCCTTGCTGGGGTGGGGAGGTCAGAGGTGAAGTCCATGGTGACAGCCTTGGGGGAGGGCGTGAGGGGTCTTAGCACTGTGCCCACTTGGGGAAGGTCAGTCTTATACTTTGTGAAAACAGGATTTCAGATCTGGGACCACGTGTTCTTCGTGGCTCACTTTCCCAGGGCTTGAGAGTCTGCGGATGCTGCTGACAGAGTCTCAGCTGGTGACAATGACCTTCTGCGTTTGCACTGTTTGCAGCGTGCTTTTGCAAAGGATGGCTCACTGGAACCAAAACCATCCAGAGACTCGACCAGGAAATTCCTCGGGTATAAAGCCTAGATACGTGGTTGTATGCCCACAATCCCTGGCCCGGCGCTTGGCCCATAATCGGGGCTTAGAAAATGGTCAATGAATAAAGGAAGGGAGGGAGGGAGGAACAGCGAATTGAAAACAAGCGAGAGCTTTAGGATTGGTTAAATGTGACAATAAACAAGACAGGAAAGAAAATCTGGGAAGAGGCAGAATAATGCCCCTTCCCCCACCCAGAGAACTCCAGAGCCTACACATCCGTGACCTTGCATGTGAAAGAATTTCTGCAGATGGAAACATGTTGGGGGTCTTAAGAAAGGGAGAGACCCTGAGTTGCTCAGATGGGCTCACTCTTATGACAAGGCCCTTACACTGGAAAGAGGGAGGCAGCAGAGTCAGAGAAGGGGAGCGACGACAGAAGCCCTGGTTGGAGGGCCACCTAGGTCTGGCTTTGAAGATGGAGGACAGGCCTGGGAAGGTGGACACCTCTAGACGCTGGAAAAGGCGAGGACACAGATGCCCCTCTAGAGCCTCCAGGAACTGCCCTGCTGATGCCTTTGTTTTAGCCCCATGAGAGGCATTTTATTTTATTTGAGTCGGAGTCTCACTCCATCGCCCAGGCTGGAGGGCAGTGGCATGCTCATGGCCACCCCAGCATCAACCTTCTGGGCTCTGGCGATTCTTCCACCTCAGCCTTCCAAGTGACCAGAACTACAGGCGCGCACAACCGCGCCCGGCTCATTTTTGATTTATTGTAGAGACGAGGTCTCTCCAAGTTGCCCGGGCGGGTCTCGAACCTGCGGGCTCAGGCAATCCTCTTGCCTCCACCTCCCAGAGTGCTGGGATTACATGCATATGCCACTGTGCCCAGTCAGGAGGCATTTTAGATTTCTGGCCTCCACAACTGTAAGACAATAAATACCAGGGAAATGGTGGTAATTTGTTGCAGCCATACCAGGGAGGAAGGACAATCTCGCCTCAGTTTCTCTACAAGGTGAGTGATGAAGTCATTACAAACCAAGGCTCAGGAGACAATACTGAGCATGTGTAGAGTGTGTTCCTGAGGCAGTCCGTCCGGTTGACTCTACACACGACATGGAACCGTCGAGACCCGCGATACGGTGGCACATGACACTGACCGTCAAGCGGTTGGTGGGTAGGCACAGTTTGACCCAGAGCTGCAGCGCAAGTGATGCTGCAGCCCTTGGCTTCTCTGCTCCTTCGCCCGGCCCTCCTCTGTGTCGGCTCTGCATGGGGCTCCCACCCGGGTCCTGAGTTCACTCTGATTAGACTCGCTTGGGAATGACTGAAATAGGAAGGGATGTCCGGGCCAGGTGGCTCAACCTGTCATCCCAGCACTTTGGGAGGCTCAGGGTTAGGGTTAGGGTCAGGGGCAACTTGGCGAGACCTCCTCTCTACAATAAATCAAAAAATTAGCCGGGCATGGTAGCGCATGCCTGTCGTTCCAGCTCCTTGGAAGGCTGAGGCGGAAGGATTGCCGGAGCCCAGCAGATCGATACTGGGGTGGCCGTGAGTGTACCACTGTCCTCCAGCCTGGGCGATGGAGTGAGACTCCAACTCAAAATAATAATAATAATAATAAATAAAATACAATAGGAAGGGACGTTTGAGCTGGAACTTAAAGGGGACGGGAGATTTGTGAATGGTTGTGGCAGGACAGAGGAAAAAGCCCGGCTGGGCAAAAGCCAAAGTCCACGTGACAACTTGGTGTGTCTGGGGACGACCAAATCGCTAACTTATCGGGGCATGTGGTGAACCCTGGGTGATGTGTCCAGTTCTTGTCCAGAATTTTAGAGAGCATTCACACACCCAATCTACATAACGTTCGTAAAAATTTCTCCTCCATGATCTAATTTCCTTACTTGTTATTATTTTTGTGAGTTGAAAATGTCACCACATAAACTGTAAAAGACTGACTGAGAAAGGCTCCCAAGCTATATTAGGATCTTGGGAAAAGCAGCCAGTGAGTTAATATCTCCAGTCCAAACCCTGGTCCTTCAAAGAAGGGTGAGTGCTATTGGAAGTTCTACCTGTCAGAAGATGGCAATCAGTGGACACGGGTGATGGAGGCCTTCAACCAGCAAGGCCTGATGGTTTCTGTGTTGACTTTGGCACTTCCAGACTCAGGCCCCGAGAGGAGGATTTGAGCGCGTGTGGTCTACTGGGTGGTGCTCTCAGGAAACACCAACTGGGCGGTGGGTAACTGAGATAATGGTGGTGTCATGGGTTGAACTGTGTTCCCCAAGTCCATTTGTTGAAGTCCTAGCCTCCAGCCCCTCAGGACGTGGCCTTATTTGGAAACAGGGTCATCGCGGTTGTAATTAGTTAGGACGAGGTCATATTGACGTGGGGTGGGCCTCTAGTCCAACATGACTGATGTCCTCATAAAAAGGGAAAATGTGGGCACAGAAGTGCCCACAGGGAGAACACCAGGTGAAGATGAAGGCAGAGATCAGGGCAATAGTCCTGTAAGGCAAAGCATGGCACGGATTGCCAGAAAACCACCAGAATCCTTGAGAGGAGTGAATGCAGCCTCAGAGCAAAACCACCCTGCTGACATCTTGTGCTCACACTTGCAGCACCCAGGACTGAGAGCGTTTCTGTGGTTTAAGTCACCCAGGGTGTAGTACTTTGTTATGGTAGTTATAGGAAACTCATGGAAGGGAGCATGCCAGTGGAGAATGTGTTAGGAGCAAGCCACCAGGGTGGGCAAATGGATCTCAAGCCCACTGAGTGCCCTAGCAGGAAGGAACAGCACACTTCTCAACAGAATCCGACCAGACACAGCTCCCACGACCGAAAGTCAAGTCACCCCATCTAAAGCTGGGCAAAAATTTGAATAGGCCATTCTCCAAAGAAGATATACAAATGGCCAGAAAGTACAAGAGAAGATACTCAACATTATTCACCATTAGGGAGATGCACATCAAAGCCACAGTGAAATATCACTTCATAACCCCCTCGGATGACTATAATTAAAAAGAAAACAGGGCCGGGTGTGGTGGCTCATGCCTATAGTCCCATCACTTTGGGAGGCTGGGTTGAGAGGATTGCCTGAGTCCGCAGGTTCGAGACCAGCCTGGGTAACTTGGCGAGACCTCATCTCTACAATAAATCAGAAAAATTAGCCAGGAGTGGTGGCATGTGCCTGTAGTTCCAACTACCTGGAAGGCTGAGGCAGAAGGATCACTTGAGCCCAGCAGGTCGAGGCTGCGGTGGCCATGAGTGTGCTGTTGTCCTCCAGTCTGGGCGACGGACTGAGACTCCAAAACACACGCACACAAAAGAAAACAAGAACAAGTGTTAGTGGGAACATGAGGGAATCAGAACCCTCATTCATTGCTGGTAGGAATGAAAAATGATGCAGCTGCCTTGGGAAACCGTTTTCCAGTGCCAAAAAGTGAAACACAGAGTTACCCTATGACCCAGCAATTCCACTACTTCTTATTACAGTCCCAAGATAATTGAAAAAAAATGTCCACACAAAAGCTTGCACGTGAATGTTCGTAGCAGAATTATTTTTAAGAGGTTTTTATTTTATTTTAGAATGAGGGGGTACCTGTGAAGATTTGCTACGTAGGTTTGTTGAGTGATGGTGAGGTTTGGGCTTCTGACGAGCCCCTCACCCACCATGTTGTAGTCCCTAGTGTCTGCTGTTCCCTTCCTGTGCCCACATGTGCCGGTGTTTTGCTCCCACCTCTTGGTGAGAACACGCAGTACTCAGTTTTCTGGTTCTGTGATAATTCACTTAAAATAATCTCCTCCAGCCGCATCCATGTTGCTGCAAAGGACATGATTTTTTTTTGAGTCAGATTCTTACTCTGTCACCCGGAGTCTGGTAGCACACTCATGGCTACCACAGCCTTGACTTGCTGGGCCCTGGAGATCCTTCTGTGCCTCAGCCTTCCAAGTAGCTGGAACTATAGGTGCATGCCACCATGCTAGCACGCCTAGCTAATTTTTTTTTTTTTTGAGTCAGAGTCTCACTCTGTCGCCCTGACTGCAGTGTAGTGGCATGCTCACGGCCACTGCAGCCTCTACCTGCTGGGCTCAAGTGATCCTTCCACCTCAGTCTTCCAAGTAGCTGGAACTATAGGCACATGCTACTATGCCCGGCTAATGTTTTGACTTATTTTAGAGACGAGGTCTCACCAAGTTGCCCAGGCTGGTCTTGAATTCCTAGGCTCAGGCAATCCTCTCGCCTCAGTCTCCCAAATTGCTGGGATTACAGGCTTGAGCCACTGCACCTGGATTTTTTTTTTTTTTTAATGATAGAGATGAGGTCTTTCCATTTGCCCAGGCTGGTCTCAAACCCCTGGGCTCAGGCAATCCTCTCACATCTACCTCCCAAAGTGTTGGTATTACAGGTGTGATCTACTGTGCTTGGCCATGATTTTATTCTTTATTATGGCTGTGTAATATTCCATGATGAATGTGTACCACACTTTCCTTGTCCAGTCCACCGCTGATGAGCACCATGTTTTTGCTATTGTGAAGAATGCTGTGAATAACATAGGCATGCAGGTGTCTTTTTTGTAGAATGATTTACAGCGCAGCATTATGTATAATAGCCAAGAGTGGGAATAATCCAAGTGCCCATCAGCTGATAAATGGTTAAGCAAAATGTGATATACCCATACAATAAAATATTATTCAGCCAGTAAAAATAAATGAATTATTGCTATATGGTACAGCGTGAATAAATCTTGAGAACATTAAGTGAATGGAGCCAGTCATGAAAGGACACTTATTATATGATTCCAGAATAGGCAAATCCATAGAGACGGAGAGCAGATTCGTAGCTGCCAGGACTGGTGGGAGGGTGGGATGAGGAGTGACAGGTAATGGGTGTGGGGATTTTTGGAGTGATGAGAATGTTCTGGAATTAGTGGTGATGGTTGCACAACTATTTTTAGTGAACATGCTAAATATCACTGAATTGTACACTTTAGAAGTATGAGTTTTATAGCATGTGAATTATATCTTTTTTTTTTTTGAGTTGGAGTCTCATTCTTGTAACCCAGGCTGGAGTGCAGTGGCACACTCATGGCCACCACAGGCTTGACCTGCTGTGCTTAGGAGATCCTTCCACCTCAGCCTTCCAAGTAGCTGGAACTACAGGTGCACACCACCAAGCCTGGCTAGTTTTTTGTGACTTATTGTAGAGAAGAGGTCTTTCCAAGTTTGCCCAGGCTGGTCTTGAACCCCCGGGCTCAGTCAATCATCTCGCCTTGACCTCCCAAAGTGCTGGGATGACAGGCTGAGCCACTGCACCTGGCCATGGAATACATCTTAATTAAAAAGGAGGGATACAATTTTTTTTAGTCGGAGTCTCACTCTGTTGCCCTGGCTGGAGTGCAGTGGCACACTCACGGCCACCTTAGCCTCAAGCTCCTGGGCTCAGGTGATCCTTCTGCCTGAGCCTTCCATGTAGCTGTTACCACAGGCATGTGCTACCATGCCAGGCTAATTATTATTATTTTTATTTGTTGTAGAGACGAGGTCTCGCCATGTTGCCCAGGCTGGTCTCGAACCCCTGAGCTCAGGCAATCCTTTCACCTCTGCTTCCCAAAGTGCAGGGGTTACAGGCTTGAGCCACTGCGCCCAGCTGAGGGATACAATATTTTAAAAAACCATCACTCAGAGAGGGAAGGGAACTGGAGTCTTTACCATCTTCCAACAGCCATTATTGGTTGGAAGGCTGCTCTCAGGTATATTAATTCCCTGGAGCTTGAATCCTGATTTGCATCAGGAGCCAGAACTTTGGGAACCAGAGAGCCTTCAGAAAAGGCCCACAAGTGTTGGTACTTGGAGTTGGGCTCAGGCATTTTCAGGGGCTGTTCATTCCAGCACCGTGGAAAGTCCCATTCAGCTCATGGGCAAATACTCTCACCTTCTGGGGCTGTACAATATTGACTTCTTGCCGCTCTGTCTTCACGTAAGTCAAAAGTAATCCCTAAACTTGAAAGCTGAAGCACTGCGTATGAGGGTTTCCATGAAGTATATATGATTCCGTTCATGTTGAGATTATCTGCAGTCAACGAGTGGACATCAGCCCTGGCTAGGACGGCTGCGCAGTGCTGCATTGCTCAGCCAAGGGGATAGGTCCCAGAAACGAGTTGTGAGGTCATTTCATCCCGTGAACATCATAGAGTGCATTTACAGAAACAGCTGATGTGGCCCATGACACACCTGGGCCACATGGGGTCGGCTACTGCGTGCTCCTAGGCAACACACCTGCACAGCATGTGACTGTACTAAACATCGCAGGCCATGGGAACACAATGGCAAATATTTCTTTTTTTTTTCTTTTGGAGTGGCACACTCACGGCCACCCCAGTGTCAACCTGCTGGGCTCTGGCGATCCTTCCACCTCAGCCTCCCAAGGAGCCGGAACTACAGGCGTGCGCTACCACGCCCAGCTAATTTTTGATTTACTGTAGAGCCGAGGTCTTGCCAAGTTGCCCAGGTGAGGGGCTGCTGAGACCCAAGGAGGGATCCTTGCCACCTCCAGGAGAGATCTCTTCCTTGGAAATTGAGGAATGAGTCGCTGGTATGGAAGGCACTTCCTCCTTTGAACTCAAAGTGCAACACAAAGGCACCTCCTGTTTCGAAACTGAGCACCTTTTAGCTAGAATGGTAAGCAACTCCGGAAGTTAAGCAAAAGTATCAGAAGATAAAGAAAGAGTGGAGGGCTCAGCCTCCTTAACAGGCAGGCTAGGAGCCTCAGGAAACTCGGTCACAGAGGCTCGAGTGGCCACAAATATCTCATCATTGTGATATCGAGCAGCAGCCTCATCCTGCTCCTGTCAAAAATCTTTAGGAGGGTGTTCCTCCTGATCATTATGGGCACCTACAGCAGGAGCTGAGGGGGAATGCTGCAATGAGGGAGGAGCCTGTACCACTCTATGAGACTCAGGAGAGGAGTCTAAGCAATCTATTACTAGGTTCCACAGAGATAAAGCATCTACTGGCACGGCTTCAGGACTGTGTGCTTGATAATAATTCTTCAAACAACTACCTACTATTTCCCAGGTAGTCAGATTAACCGTGCTGGCCTCAGAAAACCAGGGGCATACTTCCTCTACAAACTGCAAAAATCTATCTAATTGTCTATCTGCAACCTTAGTTCCTCTAGCTTTCAGCATAGATTTTAACATCAGCACAAAGAGTGTGCATTCCTTAAAATGTAAATGTCCCATGTTTTACTCCCAATGATTAATCCTTTTCCCATGGTTACTTACTCATGAATTGCAATGCTGCACACAAATAACGCCGGCCTCTGTGAGGGTTTCTCTCCAGCCAATGCCAATCCCCAGTACTCAGGTCCCTGTTTGGGTGCCACTTGCAGAGTTCCAGCCTCCGCTGAGCAGGGCCTGAGGTGGGGTGAGGGAATGAGAAAAGAAAGACAAAGAAAAAGCAGGATTGGGAGGTCTCTCTCTTCAATGAATGAGAGCAAGAGAGCAAGTTTATTTTCAGCATACCTCTTATATAGTGCAAAAATCACACAAGGGAGGGCCAAACCACACAAGCAGGATATATGCTAATGTCTAAACTAAATCACACAAGCAGGGTAAATATTAATGACTAAACTATGCTTATCTTAACATCCATGCTTTCTAAGTCAAAAGCAAGGCAATTGCTAAGAAAAACAGCCTCCGTGCTAGCCATGGCACCTCTCTGTTATCCATAGAATAGCAGCCAAAGATCAGGGGAGATCTCTGGGCTAGCCATGGTGCCATTCTGCTATTTATAGAATAGCAGCCAAAGATCAGGAGAGACAAAGGATATATAGACTTTGTTCCTTGAACACAAGCCAAGAAACATAAGGACCTTGTCACCTTATTTACTGGTTTTCTCCAATTGCTGATTTTTTTGTCCTGATGATCTGTCTACTGTTGTGAGTGGGGTGCTAAAGTCCCCACTATGATAGTGTTAGAGTTAATATCTTTTGTGTGTTTACCTAGAAGCTGCTTTATGGAAGTTGGTGCTACTATGTTGGGTGCATATATGTTTAGGAAAGACATTTCTTGTTGATGGAGTGAATCTTTTATTATTATGTAGTGGCCTTCTGTATCTTTTTAAATTTATGATAGCTTAAAGTGTATTTTGTCTGAGATTAAGATCACTACTCTTCTCTTTTGTGCTCCGTTCACCTGAAATTTTGCTTCCCATCCTCCTACTTTGAGTCTGTGAGTGTCCTTTCTAGTGAGATGAGTCTCTGGAGGCAATATATTGTTGCCTGGTGATATTTATCCATTTTGCCATTCTATGTCTTTTCAGTCGTGCATTTAGTCCATTCACATTCCAGCTAATTATTGAAATGTGAGTATTGATCTCTATCATGAGGTTCTCATAGAGTTGTTGTTCCTGTTTGTTTGTTGTCTTTCCTTTCATTTTGGGGTTGGTTCATGTGCATTTTAAATCTTTTTTTTGTATTCTTGTGAAGAACATTGTTGGTCTTTTTTTTTTCCTCTGTGTTTAATACTTTCTTAAGTATGTCTTGTAGAGGTGGTCTGGAGGCAGCATAAGGATTGAATATATGCGAAAGATTTTAATTCTCTGTCACTGATGAAACTTAGCTTGGCAGGGTAGGTTATTCTTGGTTGAAATTGTTTATCTTTTAGAACTTTGAAGATAGGGCTCCAAGCTTTCCTAGCCTGAAGAGTTTCTGTAGATAAATCTGCTGCTATTCTAATTGTTTTTCCACAGTAGGTAGTTTGGCCTTCTTTTCTTGCTGCCTTTAGGATTTTTTTCTTTATACCTACTATGTTTTTGTGAATTATTATGTGTCTGGGAGTTGGTCTTCTCATTTGTTGTCTTGCAGGGGTTCTCTGAATCGCTTTTGTTTGAATTTTCACATCACTGATGAAATGAGGGAAGTCTTCTTGAATAATTTCATGGAATGTTTGTTCCAGGGTGGTCTCTGTCTCTCTTTCTGCCTCAGGAAATCCAATTACTCTTAGGTTTGGTCTCTTGAAGTAATTGCTCATCTCTTGAAAGCTTTGTTTTGTCTTTTAAAACTTCTATGTTTTTGACAGTTTTGTTTAGTTCTATATTTTGGTCCTCAAGCTCTGAGATTCTTTCTTCTCTTTGGCTAATTCTGCTTTCCATGCTTATCTGTTTATTTGTTTTATTCACAGTATTCTTTACTCCTATTACCTCATTTATCAACTCCTTTCTATTTCCCTCTTGTCTCTCCTTGATTCTTTTTAATCTCTCTATTAATGTCTTGATATTTGCATTTGTAGTTTGAGACCAGTCATCCTGGGGGCTCTTCATTGTTTGCATTTCAAAGTCTGCTTTCTCAGTATCTGACCTCCCAGGGGGTCTGTGAGAGACCCATATTCTTCTTTTGTTTTTTCTGCATTTGTGTAGATTTTTATCTCCCCCTTTCCCTTCTCTTCTTTACTTCTGTTTTTCAGGGAAGGTGGGGTTGTTTTTACTTCTCATAAGGAAGAATCTCCTGTTCTTCCTTATGAGGATCCTCTGGCTTTGTTCACTTCTGTGGCTGGACTGTGGATTGGGGGCTGTACTTTTTTGCAGTTTTGAGATTTAATTGAGGGGGAAACTGTGATTCAGAATCTATCTGCAGATCCCAGTATCCACTGATGGTGTATGGGCACCCTGGAAACCACTTCCCACTGTCTTACAATCTGTCCATACATTGGGGGTTTGGGTTTGCTCCCTATAACAAAAGGAGGTAAGAAAAAGGAAAATAATGGAAGAAGAGGGGGTCAAGAGGAAGTTGGAGAGAGAGAAGAGTAAGAGGGAAAACAGACATGCATACCAATTAATGAATGAAAAGAGACACAAAGTCAGAAAAGAGTAAAAAACAGATAAATAAAATTCCTTAAAGCATTCCAGTAATCACACAAAGACAGTCCAATAAAATCATGCCTTTTGATGTATTCTTCCCCAACACAAACAGGTAGTGTAAATCAAAAAGCAAACAAAAGTGAACAAAACAAACAGTCAAGACAATAAAATAAAAAATCAAATTAAGAAACAAGACTAGCTCTGAGGTGGTTCCTGAATGTCTAAAGTCTCTTCAGCTCTGATCTCTAGCCCCTCCCCTCTGCTCTCATTGCAGACAGATAGCGTAACTCATAGCTTGGTTCAATTCTCTTGGCTTGCTGCCTAACAGATCTGCCACACAGAACTGAGTTGCCTGTGTCTGATTCAGCATAGGGGAGGGGCTTCTCTTTCTTGGTTTGGTGAGGTTACCTTATGCCACAAAGTGGAGAATGCAAGGAGCTGGGTGGAGCAATGCAAATCTCTGCCTGGAAAATGGCTGTGGTAGGTAGCTCCTCACCAGGCACGGACTCCTCTTAACTTTCCCTGATCCTCTCTCTCCACTCGTACTGGGGCTCCAGTTGATCCACTATGAAGGACAATGATGATGTGTGTCCAGCATCAGGCACTGGCAACCAGTGAGATAGCTGTATACTGCAGTTTGGCATGCCACAGGTGGCTTAGCGTGGGGGAGGGAGATGGGAATTCCCTGGGAGGAAGCCAAAAGCCTCAGTGGCAGCTGCTCAGCACCTGGTAGAAACCACAGCAGTAATTCCTTGTGGAGGCCATAGTGTGGTGGCAGCAGTTTGCTGCTGCATGGGACCAGTTATAGCAGCCACCCCTCCATGGAAGTGGCAGCTTCAGGGACGTGTGGAACCACCTTCAGGAGCCACCTTTTGTGGAAATCAAAGTTTAACTTGTCCCATCACCATCTTGCCGAGCATCCTCAATTTCTTTTAAAATTATGACATTTGGAAGTTTAGCACCAGCATCCAAAATGAACAAAAAAGTAAAACGAAACATTTGTTATATATTTCTGATTTCTTTGTTTGGGGTTCTCCCCATGTGGTATTTCTTTTTATTTTTTTCAATTCTTATTGCCAAAACAGAAAAAACAGTAAATACATATATATAAGCCTAGTGGTTGCTGAAACTGGTGAGGTTTCTCTCTTGTCTTCTGTGCAGGCATCTCTGGGTTGTCTGCTTGCACTAACAACTGGTCAGGCATGGTCACTCAGCCTGTAATCCAGCACTTTGGGAGGTCAAGGCAAGAAGACTGCCTGAGCCCAGGGTTGGTTTCAAGACCAGCCTGGGCAACTTGGTGAGCCCTCGTTTCTACAATAAATTGCATACACACACAAACTAGCTGGGCATCATGGCATATGCCTGTAGTTCCAGCTACTTGGAAGTCTGAGGCAGAAGGATGCCTGAGTCCAGCAGGTCAAGGCTGTGGTGGCCAGGAGCATGCCACTGCACTTCAGGCCTGGGTGACAAGAGTGAGGCTCCCCATCAAAAAAAAATGTGAGAAAAAGAGGCTGGACTCAGCCGAGGCAAGCGGATTGCCTGAGCCTGCAGGTTTGAGATTAACCCAGGCAACTTGGTTAGACCTCGTCTCTACAATAAATCAAAAATTAGCCAGCGTGGTACCCTGCGCCTGTAGTTTCATCTACTAAGAAGGCTGAGTTGGAACAATCACTGGAGCCCAGCTGCTGGGGTGGTTGTGAGTGTGCCAGTGGGTGGGGAATGGAGGGGAGGGGAAGGAAGATGAGGGGGAGGAGGGGAGGAACTAACAACTGGGAAGGAAGGAAGGAAAGAAGGAAAGAAGAAAGGAAGGAAGGCAGGAAGGAAGGAAGGAAGGAAGGAAGCAAGGAAGGAAAGGAAAGAAAGACTGCAAAAGAAAAATGTTAGCAAATTTTTCAAACACTTCCTTTCAAGAGGGCCATAACTCGGGCCCTCCAAGTACTTGACCTTGGACCCCTGGGACCTCTCACATCACTAACCCCAGGACCCTGTACTCACCCAATGGGCACCTTGGTCAGTGGCTCTCCCAATGCCTCTCTCTGGCCAGGTACACAATGTGGGGCAGACACATCCTAGTCTCAGTCCCTTTTCTCTTCCTCAATTCATCCCCCTAAATGCTGATGCTGGCCCAGGCAGCCCAAGACGCCCCAAAAACACCAAAGCCGCCTTAAACAGAAATCTCTTATGAACACTCGCCAGAAACCACACCTCCAGGAACCAGAGTCACCCACCGTGTGGCGGAATTCTTTCTTTTTTGTTTGTTTGTGGAGAAATTCTTAATAAAAAGCTTCAGCAGAGTCCTACCGGAGCTCTGTGAAGTCACACTGGGAAAGGCGATGATTCCATATGCCGCTTTGTCTTCCACTCACTGGGTGGGACGACTGGGCTCTGCTCCTACTACGCAAATTCAGGGGCAGGGATTTCTGTACGGATGTGGATGCTGGGTCCTGGGGAAGCAATCACTCGACAATA
Organism: Tarsius wallacei; assembly: GCA_963574415.1. Classification (NCBI taxonomy): domain Eukaryota; kingdom Metazoa; phylum Chordata; class Mammalia; order Primates; family Tarsiidae; genus Tarsius; species Tarsius wallacei. The sequence goes on along the minus strand of CAUYQG010056525.1, from coordinate 5,408 downwards.
TAGCAGCACCCATGGACCTAGGTTGTGTTGGAAGCAGCCATTGCGAAAGATGAGCCATATGGAGAGTGAGACAGCCATTCTAGGTGATATGATGCTGCCACCCTGGCTACAAAGGAAAACATCTAAGCGATCCTTCCTAGTCTTTTAAATACCTCACATCCCTGCCATTTTTTGCCTCCTTGGCTTTCAGCGCAGTGTATACTCAGCAGCCTTTCAGCGCTGTCTGCTCCTCTTCCAACCTGACCAATCACAGGCCAACCATAAACTGAAAATGATCGCTCCCACTGCACCTCTCAGACAGCTCAAAAGGCGGGACATTATGGAAAAGGGCTGGGCCTGAACAGTAAAGTAAAGAGTTTCAGCTCAGAGAATTAGGAAGCTTTCACAGTGAAGACACCAGCAACACATCTGAGGAAAATTGAGATTATGAGACTAGGTCTGGGTGGACCCAGGTGGTATGGGAAGAGCACTCTGGATGTGTGGTCATGGCGAGAGACACTGAGGGATTAAGAGCTGCGAGGGATTAAGAACTGCAGCAAACCTGATCTTAAATTGGGGGTTAAAGGGAGGCCCAAACTTTACGTGTGCAATGCCCACTTGTGTACCTAATTCTAAGTTGTACCTTACATCTTTACAATAAAATACACAATAGACCATTGCCTTACTAAACAAGGTGCTCTTTGAACTTTTGCCCTTGCCATATTTCCTGGCTTTGGCTCCCTTCCCTATCTTGGGGAGGTGAATTTCCTCTTTCCCTCTCGTGCACTCTCTATAATTTACTTTTTAAATAAACTATAGTTTCCAATCTAAAAAATTATATATGTATATATAAAATAAGGGAAGGGAGAGAGGGAGGAAGAAATGAAGGAATGAAAGGCCTACAGCAAAAATGGTTGTAGAATAGGCACTGGAAACCCCAATGCATGCCAAAAAAATATCACTTGTATCTCCTGTGTATCCTGAGTAGTCACAACCTAGTCAGTCATTTGTATTTGTGAATACTATGATATAGGGACCAACTTTCCTTTTCTCCTGTAGATTGGCATCCCAAAAGCATTGCTAATATTTTGTAAGAAAATTTACATCTGTGTTCATGGGGAGGGGGTGTTGATCTATCTTTAGCTTTTATTTTAACAATGTCTCTATCTGGTTTCTTGTCATTATTATGCTGTCTTTAGAAGATGTTACCTCTGGTGGGAAACAACTTGTCTAAGCTTGATATTATTTCCTCCTTTGATATTTGTTTGTGGCAGGATCTTGCAGAGAGAGTTGGGACACTGAGACCAGGAAGCAATTTTATTCACGCCAACATTGACTCAGCAGATTCATATCCAAAGACTGAACCCTAAGCACAGGGGAACATCTCCTTTTATACATTTTTAGCTTATTTGCCCCCCCAATAAGGCTTACATATTAGTAACATGCAGGCTAATTGGATTTTTCACAGCTTAACATTACAGGAGATTTACACATGTGCACTACAGATTGGGACTACATTCCTATCTAACATGAATCTTCCAAGATTCCAAGAAAGTTCTTATCTTATTTTGCTAGATGAACTTTTTCATTATTCTGGGAAGGCTTTTACCTTATTGTACTAAGGGGTGGCCTTACTCTGTCCTGGGAAGGACTTCATCTTATTGGGCTTGGGGGAAGGGCTCCTTGTCTCATTCCCCCCTTTGATGCTCAAACCATGTTTTCGGGTTATACAGCAGCACTTTGGTTTAAGGTTTTGTACTTCCATTACAGCATTACATGCATTGTTTTTCTTTAAACCATGTCCTCAATGAGGTTGGAGACAGATCTTATAACCAAAGGATCTAGACAGGGCAGGATCAGGCAAATTTTTGACATCATGTGTATAACATCTGATGTTGGAGACCACTGCCCTGCTTGAACTTTGCTGAAGTCATGCTTGGCTATGTGCAAAGGCATAATCAGCCAAGAATGCATATGATGACAAAAGTTAGATAGACATGTATGCTGAAGAAAGTTCTAAAGTGCAGTGTCCTTTGTGTTAGAATTAGTAAAGAAGTTATACATTAACCACATTGTTCTACAAGCTGCTGTTGTCACATTTCATTGCTTAGGTCATAATAAGAAAGTTTCCTGTACCTTGTTTTTTAATACTTGCTTAAATACATCTCTTTTTCAAATAAATTCTGGTGGGTAAGAGACTTGGGGCCTTTGTCCTGCAAGACAAAGTGCCCCTTGGTTCCTCCACTTCTTAATTCTAAAAGGCGTCTTGTAAACTGTGTTATACAGTGCCGTTCCTCTTCCTGGTCTCTTAATTACCCTGCCACACTGGATGTAGCAATCTATGAGGGTTTTTAATTCTCCAAAAGTTGAGAACTAACATTTAAACAGTTTTTTGGGGTCCCAGCCTTTTTAGGTTTGGACTGGGACATGAGCAAGCTTTTTCATCTGGTTGGTGATTTCTTGTATAACCTTTTTCTCATCTATTTGTAAGCAGCAGTTGCTTAAGTTAAAATTTTCACAAACCCCTCCTTCAGAAGCAAGCAAGTAATCTAAAGTTAAGTGGTTTTGATAAATGGCATTGCACATTTTAGTCTGCTGTTTGGTTAATATGTCAAGGGCCTTTGCAGTTTTATTAGTTATAATTTTAACAACAACCTGTAATCAAATTATGTGGTTTAGCATGTGAATGGGGGTCCGATAATCCCAAGATCCATCCTGTGCCCAGGTAGCTGAGCCATGATATTGGATAATATGCTCTAGGAGCCATTTATTATTTTTCCAGTCCCCAGTTTATAGAGCCCACCACTTTCTTTGGGAGTTCCAGGCTTTATATATTTGGACTCCCAACTGTTCTCCCTTTGCAAGTGGGAGTAGGAAAAAGGAAGGTCGAATAGATCCTAATATACAAACTCCTGTCCAGTTTGAAGGAAGTATGGTGTACTCTTGTTATGTATGTGAGGGAACTAATATGTGAAGTCAATGGCCATGGGAAACTAGGGCGTTGGAACTCCATGAGTATCACAATAAAACAGGGTATTCTAACCCTGCCTCGAACTCCCAAAGAAAGTGTCGGGCTCTACAAATTGGGGATGGATGTAGCAACCTATGAGCATATTATCCAACACCATGGCCCAGCTACTTGGGCACAGCGTGGCAGGTAATTAAGAAACCTGAAGGAGGAATGGCGTGGTATAACACAATTTACAAGACAACTTTTAGAATTTAGAGTACAGGGACCAGGTGGCAATTTGCCTAACAGAACAAAGGCCCCAAGTCTCCTACCCACCAGACTTTTATTAGTACAAAAGCGTGTTTAAGCAAGCATTCCAAAACAAAGACTAGGCAGTAACGTGGAAACTTTCTTGTCATGACCATAAGCAATGAACTGTCACTGTTTATAGGACATAATGCAACTGCTTGTAGCACGTGATCACGGAGATCCTTAAAGGTCTTAAAATTAAAAGATGTATTTGTGTGTATATTTTGATATGGGACTTGTGGTTCAGGGGCAATTGTTATAGGGCAAGCGAGAAAGGTTTGATCTTCTATGTCAGTAGATTGTAAAGCTGACTGCAGGGGGGTTAATGCCGCCTCTGTAAAACATTTTTTATCAGGCAGAGATTTGTCTTGATCATTGAAGGAAACCAGAACATAAACTGACAAGGTCATTATGTTTCTTGGCTTGTGTTCAAGGAACCAAGCCTATACTTCCTTCATTGCCCCTCACATTTGACTGTTATTCTGCAGATAGCAGAGTGGGGTGACATCGACCATGCCTATCCCAGAGGCTGTCTGCCTTAAGTGTATTTGTGAATACTGTGATATAGGGGCCAACTTTCCTTTTCTGTATAAAACATTTTTTATCAGACAGAGATTTGTCTTGATCATTGAAGGAAACCAGAACATAAGCTGACAAGATCCTTATGTTTCTTGGCTTGTGTTCAAGGAACCAAGCCTATGCTTCCTTCATCTCCCCCTCACATTTGGCTGTTATTCTGCAGATAGCAGAGATGTTAAGATAACAATAGTTTAAACATTAACATATATTCTGCTTGTGTGGTTTAGTTTAGACCTTAACACATATCTTCCTTGTGTGGTTTTGCCCTCCCTTGTGTGATTTTTGCATTATATAAGAGGCATGTAGTGAAATAAATTTGCTCTCTCTCACTCTCAGCTAGCTGGGAGAGAGCCCTTCCAATTCCGCTGTTTGTCTTTCTTTCCTCATTCCCTCCCCCCACCTTAGGCCCTGCTGTGCGGAGGCTGGAACTCCACAGGTGGCACACAAACAGGGACCTGAGTACTGGGGATTGGCATTGGCTGGAGAGGAACCCTCGCGGAGGCCGGCATTTTTTTGTATGCAGCATTGCTATTCATGAGTAAGTAACCGAGGGAAAAGGATTATTCGTTGGGAGTAAAACATGGGACATTTACATTCTAAGGAATGCACTCTCTTTGTGCAGATGTTAAAATCTATGCTGAAAGCTAGAGGAACTAAGGTTGCAGATTGACAATTAGATAGATTTTTGCAGTTTGTAGACAAAGTATGTCCCTGGTTTCCTGAGTCCAGTACAGTTAATCTGATTACCTGGGAAAAAGTAGTTGTTGTTTGAAGGATTACTATCAAGTGCATGGTCCTGAAGTCATGTCAGTAGATGCTTCATCTCTGTGGAACCTAGTAAGAGATTGCTTAGACCCCTCTCCTAGAGCAGAGCAGTCTCCTCCCTCATTGCAGCATTCCCCCTCATCTCCTGCTGTAGCTGCCTGTGATGATCAGGAGGGACACCCTCCTAAAGATTTTTGACAGGAGCAGGATGAGGCTGCTGCTCAGTATCACAATGATGAGTTACTTGTGACCACTTGAGCCTCTGAAACCGAGTTGCCTGAGGCTCCTAGCCTGCCTTCAAAAGAGGCTGAGACCTCTGCTCCTTCTTTATCTCCTGATACTTTTGCTCAACTTATGGAGTTGCTTACTGTTTTAGCTAAAAAGTGCTCAGTTTCAAAAGAGGAAGTGCCTTTGTGTCACGCTTTGAATTCAAAGGAGGAAGTGACTTCAATACCGGTGTATCATTCCTCAATTTCTAAGGAGGAGTTCTCTCCTGGGGGTGACAAGGACCCCGCTTGGGTCTCAGTGACCCCTCAATTGGTGCCACCTAGAGCCTGGCTCATGGATCATGGATCCATGCCCTTCCCCTTCTTGACTCCCATCCAAACTCGGTCACCCAATGTTAGGAAATGTCTGGTGTGTTTCTCCCCTTTATAGAAGGTTGTTCAATCCACCTTGCTGTGGGTAAAGTACCCAGGAAAACTTAGAAAAACTATATTTGCTGTGAACCCCTACCTCATGTCTGCTGCACTGTATTCTATATAAACTCTTAGCTCACGTTTGATATATAAACTCTTAGCTCACATTTGATATATTATGTAAACTC
>CAUYQG010056524.1:0-11671 GCA_963574415.1 Tarsius wallacei | reverse complement strand
TACCAACTGGGGAAACTAAATGTCCTGCTCCACTCTGCAAAAACACCAGTTGAGCCATTTCAGAGAAAAAGGAAGGGAGGGAGGGAGGAAGAGAGGAAGGAAGGAAGGAAGGAAGGAAGGAAGGAAGGAAGGAAGGGAGGGAGGGAGGGAGGGAGGGAGGGAGGGAGGAAGGAAGGAAGGAAAGAAGGAAGGAAGGAAGGAAAGAAGGAAGGAAGGAAGGAAAGAGAGAGAGAAAGAAAAAGAAAACAGCAAATAAAATGGCACACAACGTAATATTTTTACCTTAAGGATTTGTAGCCGAGCAGCACATTTATATGTCTTCCAGGAGCATTTCAGCTGGTCAAATGTCACCAACACAATTTCCGAGCCAGCCTGTCCTCATTAGTTCTCTGAACTTTTGATTACAAATTTATAAGGGGCCTGCCCCAGACAGCCAGAGATCCCCTTCGAGGCAGCCATTCCCTGGGTTCTCCCCATTTCCTGCTGGGAATATTAGAAGCTTGCCTATCAACCAAAATAAACAGCTCCTTTCATGAATAGACCCAATGAAGGCCCTATAAATCATAGGTGTCAAAAATGTCAGTAGCATTGCAGAAGACAGAAATCAATCTAAAATTCATTCGTTTGCCTGACAAGAGCCTAATCTCACATTGTTTAATACCAACTATGGCACCTCAGGCAGAATAGGAAGCTGCAGGAGATCATCTTGGTTTCCTGTGACAGTAATGCTCAATGTTTATGGCTTAATCAGGCCTCCCAACCATTTCCCTACCAGGGGCAGAAATCTTTGCCCCCTGCTTAGGGTCAAGTTGCCTGTGATATGAGACGAGGAATCATTCTGATGTTGTCACCATATTTCACAGCTATTAGTGTTATAATTGAGTGAGTTGCAGCATTTCAGGTAAAAAGGACACAGAGATTGCAGCCTAGGTGAAGTGCTCTGTATAGATGTTGAATCAAGGCTCAGACATGGCAGCCACAGCATCAGAAACACTCCTGCAGGCCAGGGATCAGCGGGAACACTCCCTGACCCCATTTTCCATCATATAACCTCTGATATGATGACTCTTTTGTGATCTCTCCTTTGAGGCTGCCCTGGTTTATTTTAATCAGATTTCAGATGCATACAAGTATTCAGGATTAGCAGTGATAAGAGGCTAGGGGCAGTGGTGGGACAAGTAGGCAAGCCTAGAGATAGATGGGTTGTGATTCTGCACAGGACATAGCCTCCTGCATACAGGAAAAGGTTGAGGCAACAAAGGAGCTCTGGCACAAACTACTCCAGCCAGTATAGTCTTCTAATGTCCTCTCAACTCATCAACACATTCTGATGCCTCTTGTCTTCCTTGATCCCACTGGAGAGACTTGGTTTCTTCACTGACTGTCCCATGTCTTCTGGGGCATAAGATCTTTAGGGAGGCTGGGCTCGGTGACTCAGCCTATAATCCCGGCACTTTGGGAGGCCGAGGTGAGTGGATTGCCTGAGCCCGTGGGTTCGAGACCGACCCGGGCAACTTGACGAGACTTCTTCTGTACAATATATCAAAAATTAGCCGGGCATGATAGCACTTGCCTGTAGTTCTGGCTACTTGGAAGGCTGAGGCAGAAGGATTGCTGGAGCCCAGCAGGTCGAGGCTGTGGTGGCCGGGAGCGTGCCATTGCACTCCAGTCTGGGACAGAGTGAGGCTCCAACTCAAAAAAAAAAAAAAAAAAAGATTCTTTGGGATCCTTAGGGATCTATTCCCATTAAAGTATTCCACCAATGTTTTTCCAGGACTCACATTGTCTGTGTACCGAGGGGTAATTAATATTGCCTTGTATGGTGGCTGTCTTTTCACAAGCAAAGAGCTGCATTCTCAAAGACCTTGTTAAAAAGCCAAACTGTTGAATTCACTATTCATCTTGACCAAGGGTGGCAGAAATTTCCATTTACAGATAAAATATTACTACCACGGGTCAGTAGGTTAACTAGTTTACATTTCACTCTGCTTAGTTTTCTTTGAAATTGAAATTTATTTATTTATTTATTTATTTATTTATTTATTTATTTATGACATGAAGTCTTGCTATGTTACCCAGGCTGATCTCAAATTCCTGAGGTTCAAGCAATCGTCCAGTCTCAGTCTCTCAAAGTACTGGAATTACAGGCATGGGCCCCCATGCCTGGTCGAGTCTACCTTCTTTATCAAGCTAGGTGGTCAGTAGACTTTGAGAATATGATATTGGGAAGCTTTGATTTTCTGGGTGTGCTTGTGCTTGTATGCAGGTGCACCCATGTGGTAGAGGTAAGGATGGTTATGTGGGGGTGAGGGATGCCAAGGTCCATGGATACCTGAGTAAGTAAGTAGAGCCAGAGAGGTCTCACCTCTCAAAATGTCAATCCTGTGCCCTACACTGATAGAAAGACCATTTAAACTAATACCTCCTCTTTTTGGAAAAAAATCCTGAAAGTTTAAATACAATTCACTAATTATATGAACTGTATTAACACATATTTTAAAGTTTTCTGCTAAGGGTTAGGAAATACTAGTAATATAAAGACTAAGAGACAGACAGTCAGTACTATTTTGCTGCCATATTAGTTTTCTACTGCAGTTGTAACAAATGACCAAAGAGGCTGAAATCAAGCTGTTACGTAGGTCTGCAATCCTTTCCAGGGGCACTACAAATGAATCTTCTTCCAAACTCACTCAGGTTGTTGGCAGAATCCCAAGCAATTGTGGGACTGAAGTCCCATTTCCTTGCTATTAGAGCTATCAGCTGGGGGTTGTTTCCAAGTTCTGGAAGCACAAGAGGCCATCTTCAAAGTCAGCAACCGTGGGTCAGGTCTCTTATGCTTTTAATTTCTATGATCTCCCTTTATGCCAAATTTCTATCACTTCTTCTGTATGCTCTCAACTAGGAGACAACTCTACTATTAAGAACTTGCATGATTTCATTGGATCCATGCACATGACCCAGAATATTCTGTCTTAAGATCAGTTGATTCATAACTTAATTCCATCTGCAACATCTCTTTTCACAGGGGTACCTAAACTAGAGTTTAACTTGGTAACTAAGGGATGAGACTCTTGAGGTTTTATCTTTAGAATTTAGCCTAACACAATTAAGAAAGGTGGGATTTGGAATCATCTGGTTCTTGGACAGACCTGATGGGTTGCTCTTTAGGCTGGAATCTATAGGTGTGACCAAAAGTAAACTCGGAAGAGACAGAGACAAACTCAGCTTGGAAAGATCCAAAGACAACTTTAGCCTGCTTTATGTGTTCCTAGAAGTGCTGTGTCTCTGATAACTATTAAGGTGCTGTATTTATTCTCTTTTCTATAAATTATTTTCCTAATATTATAAATTTTTCTTCTAGAACTCTTTGATTTGTATCCTTTTCCAATGTCATTGGAAAACAACAAAATCTTAGTGATAAAAGAGACCCTCAGAGCCCACTGTATCCAGCCCTCACCATCCCCTTTCTTGATGAAATTCCATCTCCAGTGTAAACTCTGAGAGCTCAGAGTCAGAAGGAAACATCAGATTACCCAACAAAGCCCTCCTCCATACACACATCATGGTTGGTGGTGGAGACAGACCCAGCATATGACAGCCCAGACAGATGGTGTTCCAGCCTGTGTCTGAACACTTATCAAAGAGGAACTTCCTACTTCATCAAGCAGCAGTCCCATTGTTGAACAGCTCTAATTGTTAGAAAATTCTTCAGTAACTTCCTACCTTCGGTTTTCAAAACCACACATCTGACTCTCACTAACATAATAAATCTTCAAATCCTTCAAAGATTGGATCATGGCTGTCAGGTCTCTCTTCATCTGTCTTCCATTTTCTAGGCTACATAGATGAAATGTTATCCTTCCATTAGATGATACTTTTTTCCTAGATCTGTCTCTATAAATGGCCACTAAAACGTACCCTTTTCTGTCACATGTCACCTAATATTAAAAAAAAAAACACCTCAGATATGATCCATAGTACAGGTTTTCACTAAGATATAAATAATCATTCAATGGTATTTGTATCCCTTTGTCTTGTAAAAAACCCATAATCTTCTTATTACATCATTACCTAGCTGTTTTTCACATAACAGACACCAATCATCCACAGAGATTGTAGATTTTCACAGGCTAATTAAAAAGCAAAAACAAGCTGGGTGTGGTGGTTCACACCTGTAATCCCAGTACTTTGGGAGGCAGAGGTGAGAGGATTACCTGAGCCCAGGGGTTTGAGACGAGCCTGAGCAACTTGGTGAGATCTCATCTCTACAATAAATAAAAAAAATTAGCCTGGTATGGTGGCATACACCTGTAGTTCTAGCTACTTGGAAGGCTGAGGCAGAAGGATCACCTGAGCCCAGAAGGTCGAGGCTGTGGTGGCCATAGAGCATGCCACTGCACTCCAGCCTGGGTGACAGAGTGAGACTCCCACTTAAAAAAAAAAAAAAAGAAGTAAAAACAAATGATGAAGACACTTCTAAGGAATTTTTCTTATTTACCCTTAAATCATTATTACTAGAGTTGCAACTTCCAATGGGTGATAGAAATTAATTTCTTTAATTTCTGGTTGCAAAACAAAAAAAAAAATGGGGAAATAGAATAGAAATGATAATGTCATTCTTTGGTGAACTGTTGTTGTTGTTTTTTTTTCTCTCTCCAACGTATTTTCAAACATTGGCTAATTAATGATTTTACTTAATTGGGTATTTTTGCCTAAAGGAAATAATAATGAAAAGAGGTACACTTCAAATAGATCAGAGACTTTGCAGAAAAAGAAAATTGCACCTTTTCTTTATTATTCTTTCTGGTGATGCTTATTTATGAGTTTTCATTAGAACTATTTGTTTTCTTTGCCTTTAAGTGGATTAGACATAAACACATCTCTTTGTGCTTATCCCAGAATGACATTAAATAATTTTTCATAAAGAAAAAAATCTTTAAAAATACAGGCATGTCTGCTTTGTTTACATTCATCCTGATCTCCCTAAATCTATGCTTCGTTCTGCCTCCACCAGAAACTTTCCCTTCTTTTGTTATTTACACAAACCAGTATCTCTTCTGCACTCCCAAGTACAACTTTTTGAGTTGGAGTCTCACTCCGTCGCCCAGACTGGAGTGCAGTGGCCGCTTCTGGCCACTGCAGCCTCAACCTGCTGGGCTCCGGCGATCCTTCTACCTCAGCCTTCCAAGTAGCTGGAACTACAGGCGCGTGCTACCACACCCGGCTAGTTTTTTGATTTATTGTAGAGATGAGGTCTCACCAAGTTGCCCAGGTGGGTCTCAAACTTGCGGGCTCAGACAATCCACTCACCTCAGCCTTGGGAGGTGAGCCTGGCTCCCAAGTACAACTTAAACACCACTTCCTAAGAAATGCCTTCCTTACCTGCCAGTCTATACCACTTCACTTGTCAAGATATCTCAGGGAATAATTTGGTGAATCTGTTTCCAGAGGTGAAAATGACAGCTGAAACTAAGGCACCTCTGAAATTTCAGTGGAGGAATTTTACCAGTTGATGGAGTAGGGAAATGTTTGGAGCTATTCTGATTTTGAGGCAAAAAGGCACAGCTTTAGAAACAGAGAGATGGGGACTCTAGACCTGTCTCCATTTTAAGCTTTCATTTCTTCACAGAAACAATATTTATACATGATGACATTGGAAGCATTAAAGGAAATAATGTGTATAAAAACCTTGGCGCATCTCTTGGCAGTTAGATCTCAGCAAGTTTTTTTTAATCATCATTATATCTCTTAATTACAAAAGAAACACGAGATTATGCAGTCTTGGGCTTGGGTTTATACTTTCTTACATGGCTATTTCTCTGAATATATAACCAAGAAGTCTGGAATATCTCAGGGTTTTTAGAAGACATTGTATGCTCTAGTTCTAGGGGCACTGCCTATCTTGCAAATGGGGGCGTAGATGAAGCAGCATGATCAAACCCTTCATATGCAACCTTCATATGCCCTTCAAAGCTCCTAGGACAGTGACCTGAGCAGTGTGGGATAAATGAGGAGGGATTGCTCCAGGACTGGAAGACCAGGTCACACACAGGGTACAAGCAGGTTTATGGCATTGGACTAGATCAACCTGGCCAGGTACTCTGTTGAATGCAGTTGAATGAGGCCAACTGCATTCACCTGTCCCTTGACTTTGGCGTCAAGAAGGACGAGACCTTGCTGAACAGAGCTTCTCCACGGATTGTGAAACAGTTATTCAAGCTGTTTCAATAGGGAAGATGCAGCAGTAGGAAATTGAGACTGACCCTTCCCTTCACTCCCCTCTCTCTCCCTCTTCCAAGGGGAGAAGAAGAAAGTTTAAGTGGCTCTGCAGTATGGAGGAGCTGGTAGAATAGCAGATCCATATCTCTGGAAAGCAGCCCCGGTACTCAGAAATAGGAGAGAGGAATTAAAGCAGCAGAATTTGGTAATGAGAAGCATCTATGGCTTGGGGTGATTCTACCTTCATGAGAGTGTTCAATGCTAACCTCTCCAGGCACAGAGGTGAATGAAGAATGAACATCCTGTGAGCTGACTTTTAAAAGACACATGGGGGAGAAGGGGCAGAAGAGGTGGATCAACGAATAATTACCTATTTGGTACAATGTGCACAGGTGGGAGTGGTGGGTACACTTAAAGCCCAGACTTATTCACCACTATACAATGCAACCACATAACCAAAACATATGTATGCCTCCTAGAGCTATTGAAATAAAAAATAAAAATTGTGGCCGCACTCAGTGGCTCAGCCTGTAATCCCAGCACTTTGGGAGGCTGAGGGGAGCGGATTGCCTGAGTCCATAGGTTTGAGAGCAGCCCAGGCAACTTGGTGAGACCTTGTCTCTACGATAAATAAATAAATAAATTAGCTGGGCATAGTGGCATGCCCTGTAGTTCCAGCTACTTGGAAAGCTGAGGTGGAAGGATCGCCTGAACCCAGCACGTAGAGGCTGTGGTGACTATGAGCGTGCCACTGCACTCCAGCCTGGGTGACAGAGCGAGACTACACCTCAAAATATATATATATATATATATATATATATATATATATATAATGGGAAGAGACTCCTATTCACTATTAATGGAACCAATGCTATAGTCACAGCTAGGGCTCACTCAGTGCTGCTGTGGAGTCAGGATCCTGCTCCATGCCACTCGCCCCATATAGCAGGGCAGCTCTTCTGCAATAGTAGTGAGTTCTGTCCAAGTCTAGATGTTTGTATACCTTGAATTCATTCCCTTTCATCATGCCATGTCTACTTATTTTTCCAAACAGAATTCTTGTCAGGCACCGTGGCTCACATCTGTAATTTCAACTATTTACGAGGCTGAGGGTAGGAGGATCACTTGAGGCCAGAAGTTCAAGACCAGTTTGGGAAACACAGTGAGACCTAGTCTCCAAAAAAATAAAAATAAAAATAATCTGGGTGTGGTAGCATGTGCCAGTAATCCCTGCTCCTTAGGAGATGGAAGTGGGAAGATCACTTTGAGGCCAGGAGTTTGAGACAAGCCTGGACAACATAGTAAGACTTCATCTCTATAAAAAACAAAATTAGCCGATTGTGGTATTGTAAGCCTGTAGTTCCAGGGAGACTGAGGTAGGAGGATGGCTTGATCCCAGGAGTTCAAGACTATATTGAGCTATGATTTTGCCACTACACTCCAGCCTGGGTGACAGAGCCAGACCCTGATGCAAAACAAACAAACACATACACATCATTCTGCTGTGATTCCTCCACAAAGTCTTTTCCCTCCCTCGCAGACAGAACTCACCTGCCTCTCTGACCCCACGTGCTTGGCACCTTATATTGCAATCCTCCATACGTGTGTCTGATCTGCACACTTCACAGACACCTATTCATATTCATTTTCTAACCCCACCTCCCATGCCCAGCAAATATTGGTCACTTGATTATGGAACTAAACTGAGTTGAACTAAACTGAAGGGAAGCCAAGTATTAAGATATGTTCCTGGCATACCTTAATACTATGTTAAGTGTTTTCATCTCTGGAATGAACAAAAGGTTGAGGCAGGGCAACCAACATAGATGTGAAGGTCTTTGGAAAAACTGCAAATATCAGTAAGGGTAAGATCATTCCAGGTTGTCTGTCTTCCTCTTTCTCCTTTATCTGACTTCTTTCTCTACCTCTTCCTTCACAGAAATTACTGCCTTTAAAGAAAACAAAATTCAAATGTAGCTGCTTTATCTGACCACTGAACATTTGGAAACATTAAAGTTTTCAAAATACAAGGCAAATAACAATAAAACAATTGAGCAAACAAAAAATGCCTCACTTTAATGCCCCGACATTTCTGGGTAAACTTAGAGATAAGAGATTCCATTTTTTTATAGATGTTATTATTCACGTTTCCAATACTTTCACATACACGTAGTTTTATCATAATTTTTATGAGTAACACATTAGCTCGTGAGGTGGTTTGACTTTTCTGCATTTTATTAAACAAATTCCCTTGGTCTGTCTTTTCAACTGAAGTACAGCTGTTATGCTAACACTGAAAAATATTCAACATTAATAAAGTACTTGCTTGGGAAAATGCTATTTCCATTATTTTTCTCATCCTGGGTTTATTCTTAATAAAATTTCCCTGGAAATATCTTTCTATCTCCCTTCAAGTGCCTGATAGAATAGCACCCGAGTACTGCATATTTTTCAGCAGGTCTTGGCTCTGCCCTGTGATCTGATAGCAGGAGCGAAGACTCTTATTGCAAGTTACCTGGGAATATTACCTTATGAAGGCAGATTTAATAGCACATCTTCCCCTTTGCACAGCGCCTACGAAGGCTCCTGTGACTCTAACTTGAGTGCATTACATATTCAATCTGAGCTGTCCCCCATCATTTTAGCTTATAATGCAATATCCTGCAGTTTTATTTTGTAATGTGTCTTCAAGAGCAAAATTCAGCGTTATAAGTACTCTACGACGTCAAACAATACTATTAGATAACTAAACAGGAGCTACAGGAGAGAAAATCTCAGTAGATAAGAGCAAGGGAAAATGGGGTAATTCCAAACCAGACTTTAAAAGATATGGGCTTCCAACAGGGAAAGTCTTCCGAAATTCATACAAAAATGTGAAGTGGGAAAATGTTGAGTTTTTGCTCCTTTTTCCCCATGTTTGCATTATTACAAATCCCTCCCACCCCATCCAACTACCCCGGAGTCTCCAAATTTCTTTTGTTGAATTTTTTTTTTTTGCATAAATGAACTGATAAGCCTATGGACACTGAAGTCAAGCAACTGCTTTCTATACCCTTCACAGGTTTTCAATTTTAATAGAGATGTGAGAGAGGGCATTAGACTTTCAGGATAGGAATTCAAGATGGTAGCTTAAAGAGGGTTTGTGAGTCAGGAAGTTTTTCAGGACTCTTAAATCAAATCACATAGGCAATTCCATCGCCCCCCGCAACCTTAGATCACATAATCCTCATTCCTATTTTTTATAATAGGACCCTGAGGTTCTGAGGTTTTATTTTTCTGAAATTGTACAACTTGAATCAAACCTCTATATCTTTTGACCCTTAATATTGTACTTCTTTTTTATTTGTAGTACTAAAATGTCTAACGGTTTCCTGCCTTGGCCAGTCTAAACCAGGGCAAGGGACTGGGTTTTCCTTGTTCATGGAGCCACCCACAAAGAAGTCTGCCTAGACAAGATTTTCTATTGTGGCTAGAGACACAATCTTAGATTGGCTCGAATCTATATTGACCTCCAAGGCATACCCATAAAGCATGTTTCTCTTTTTAGTAAAGCCTTAATATAAACTTTAAAACACTGACTCCTCTCCTTCAAGGTGGTTTCAGGGAGAAGGGCTCTAGGAAGCAAGTCAATTTCATTGTGTGATTTTACTTTAATTTTAAAGGAGTTGCACATCCTCCCTAAGGCACAGGAGGAATTATCCAATAAAATGTCTCATGTTAAAAGAAAACTAATGATGCTATCACTGACTCCACAGCAAATATACTGTTGTGCCTATTGAAAACTCCCTGTAAACCCTCCACTGAACCCCTCTTCAGGAGATAGAGGTAGAGACTGAAATTTTCTACCTCAGTTCATGGTCATATTAACTGATTCACTTCCTAAATGGTTTAACCCCAAATGAACAACACCTGAGTGAGCAACACTAATGTTCCTAAAATAAAAAAAACTTTGTCAATATTCATTCAATTGGACAAATAACAAGCACTAAGAAAACATCTTCTTGTCTAACACAGTAGGAGGAATGCTATTAATAGATGTGCAATGAGTTCACCACCAGTGAAGTTAGATCAAGCTATAAAGTGAGAAGGAGCCATCAGACAGAGCCCTTCTTGCTCTGGTCAAAAGAAGTCTCACAGTTCAAACCAACAGGGGTAATTCTCTCCAGCTATCTGGTTAGAAGCTCCTTTTGAAAGCAAGCGTAAGGCAAAATTTGAAGGAGAAACATGAAAGCTGAAAACTGACAATTGACCTCCACAGTCTACACCAGGAACTAGGGAAAAGTCCAGGTTAATGATTGATTTTGAAGCCAGTAGCAAAGTGATGAGTTACCTATTGTGATGTCAGAGTCTAGCATTTAATCCCTTACTTGGCAGATCAGTCACTTTTCTAGGATTAAGATATTCTCAAAAGAAAGTTTTTCCTCTTCCACAATTCCTATAATGGCCAATGGCCACTGAAACATTTCATAAATTTGTGGAGAGAGAAAACCGCTCACTCTCCTCCATGAAAATGTACATCCTGAGATAGCTTTGAATTTGTATTTGAACCATATTCTTCTCTGAAGAAGAATACATGATAAATTAAGACATAGTCCTTATCTTTGAGGAGCTCACAATTCTGTTGGTAATAAAAGATTAGCAAATTCCCAACAGAGGTAATCAGAGGTTCTTCCCAGGTTGCATGAGGAAATCTCTGTCACTCTTCCAGGTATCTTCAGTCTTTCTCACCCCATCTACCTTTTCTACCTGGCCTCATCTTACACACCTTTCAAAATCCACACCTTTCAAAATTCAGCTGAGTTTGACAATACGTATGTCCTAGGAAAAATTATTCAAAACTTGGAAACAAGGTAAAAGAAAAGCCACCAATCCTTACAATATTATACTGGAGTATGGCCTAATAGAACTTCCCAAAGGTTATTTAGTTCTCTAAAATACTGTGTGTTTTGATATAGAATTTAGTGTTGATTACATTACAGGCAGCATTAAGTTTTGTGTTAATTTGTAGATTCCTGCCTGACAGATGCACAAATCATTTTTTCCTCCGAGATAAGTTCACAATTAGAGTTGTGTTGCCTTGAAATATTGACTCCAACTTAGCAAACTAATAAAAGCATGCCTTTTCTTACTGAATATGTAAATGTGTGTTCCTCAAATGCCTATTGAACCACCTTTACTATCCTGATGGTTTTCTGATAACTGAGTTAAATAAATATTTGACATGAATTTAATCTTAATTTGTTTGAGTCATGTTTTAACTTCTGTTAAATGCAAAATGATGGATGAACTACCATTGGTATACTTGGCGTATTGTTTATAAAAGCAAATAACTGGGAACAAATCAAATATCTATCATTACAGAATCAGTAAGTAAATAATCATACACAGGTGAATAGATGACCCTGCAGTAATTTAAAATGACGATGTTTATCTCAAGCTATTACCATTAAAA
>CAUYQG010056521.1:0-11095 GCA_963574415.1 Tarsius wallacei | reverse complement strand
CACCGCAGCCTCGACCTGCTGGGCTCCGGCAATCCTTCCGCCCGCCTCAGCCTTCCAAGTAGCTGGAACTACAGGCGCGCGCTACCACGCCCGGCTAATTTTTTTTTTTTTTTTTGATTTATTGTAGAGATGAGGTCTCGCTTGCCCAGGCGGGTCTTGAACCTGCGGGCTCAGGCAATCCACTCACCTCAGCCTCCCAAAGGCGTGGGATTACAGGCTGAGCCACCGAGCCTGGCTCAAAATGATTCTTTTTGAGGACTTTTTTTCACCTGGGAAATGAAAAGCAAAGTCACTCGGGGCACGATCAGGTGAATAGGAAGAGCGAGGCATGGGGGTCACACTGTTTTTGGTTAAAAACTGCTGAACACTCAACACAGTGTGGGGAGGTGCGCCTGTAAGTTCACCTCTCATGAAATGGGCAAGCACCTTGATATATCTCCCACAAAAAAATTCACTGAAGCTGAAAGCAGCCTCTCACAACAATGCTAGCTGGTACACTGATGCCGATGGTTTCCTAGAACACTAACCTAGTAAGCCAGTACTACAAGGGACCTGCTCTCCAAAAAACAGTTCTGTTTTTTGGGGGGTTCCCCCTCATATATAGATTGTTTCAGCAGACAGTATATATAGGCTAATTTATCAATTGAGATCCAGCAATAAAACAAATACTTATGATCACTTCTATCATTGGCGTCCTATTCTGCCTTCTTAGAAAGCAAAGTAAAAGAAAAATCCTTTCCTCTTTTTGGCAAACTATTTTACTAACAATCTACTTTTCCAAAATTGTTTACAACAGCCACTTTGAAAACAGGAAAATGTTCTCTCAGAGAGAGAGAGATCATAGCATTCTTAACACAGAGTTTTGACAGTCAAAAGACAACAACAAAAAAATTTTTTAAAGATCTGACTGTGGTGAGTTAGATGACACAATTTGGCCTTGATTATGTGAATCTGTGGATAACAACGAGCTGCAATGGGTCTCAATTGTACTTTCAAAACGACTCATGTATCAGCAAGTTTCATGGCTCTCCAAATTGTGGATCTCCTACACATCAAATGTTGATAAAATCTGATATGATTAATGGTCATTCTTATTTAACATAAGAGAGCACAATATATATCAGAATGCCTCTGATCTTGTATTGTAAGTTTTATTACTGGTTGTCAAAGAATTGCAAAAACTCGCAAATCACATAATATAGAAGGCATAAAAAGGAAATGTTCTACTTGAGAAATAAATCTAGAAGAAGTGAGAGTACCAGTTCCCAGTTGAAAATGACACATTGCATCCTTGTAAGAGCTTCTATTTCTGGTCATACATCATTTTCATTTTTTGGAATGATAAATTAGGAAATGCAATGCAAACTACATTTTTGCTATCATTGTATGTCCATTTGATATCTTCCAAGAATGTCCCCGGGTTTTCTTAAAGAGCAAAAACTCTGAGGGGCAGAAATTGTATTTTTTGAAAGTCATATACTAAGTTACATTTGTTTTATGTTTATTGCAACAAATAAATGATATCTCAATGGGTCAATCTTGTTTGAGAAAAAGTGACCTACTTCTGCACATTGACAATTATGAAACAGTCTATCATCTGTTTTGGTTGTATCTTTGTTATAATTGAGATCATGCTCTTATTAACAACTAGAAAGGAAATATCCCACAGAAATATGCTATGCCCAGAGAGCACTTATGAAATTGTTGCAGACAGCCAAATCATATTCTCTGCTTGATCTTTCAAGAGTTGTCAACTTGCCATTGCTTACACAAAATTAAATCTTAACATTGAAAAAATCCTGGAAATTGTTTGCCATAGGACTGCAAGAGACTTTAGGGTAGATGGAGAAAATTAGGCAATCTATAGTACATGCTACAAATACACTTGTTTTTCTAAGATTTGGCATACCCAGGTAATGTTATCATTGTTGCTGTTAGCTGAAATATAGATTTTATATGAAAATGGTATCGAGTATGTATTTATTATAGTTATGAATGTATATAAAGAAAAATGATTGATTTTCTGACTGACATAATGCTACTTTTGAGATCATTATTATAGTTAACACTTAATGGATAATTCTTTTTAAATTTCTTATCTCCTTGCTGTAAAGATCAACAATAGCACCACTGATATGACCATAACTGCCACTGCAAAACATAATGTGTTAAATGTTTTATATGGACCATATCATTTCAATTATTATTCTAGTCAGTTCAAATACATTTTATGTATCTATCTATCTATTTATTTATTTATTTATTTTGAGTTGGAGTCTCATTCTGTCGCTCAGACTGGAGTGCAGTGGCCACTCCTGGCCACTGCAGCCTCGACCTGTTGGGCTCCAGTAATCCTTCCGCCTCAGCCTTCCAAGTAGCTGGAACTACAGGCGTGTGCTACCACGCCTGGCTAATTTTTTGATTTATTGTAGAGATGAAAAAGTGAGATGCCGATGGTTTCCTAGAACACTAACCTAGTAAGCCACCAAGCCCGGCTTATGTATTTCTTTTAAAGACGCTCCCCCCCGCCCCCCCAAAAAAAACTAAAGGTGAGGCCAGCTGAGTTTATATAACATGCCTTAGGTTACAGAGCTACTAAGTGGAGGAACCAGAATTTAAATTAATAACTGACTTTAACATTGACACAAACAGTAAACTACACTGACTGTTCTATAACCTTTTATATAGAAGAATCAGAAACATGTAAGAAACAACATTCTCCATAATGTCCCTCATTTTCTTTTTAACATCATTTACCTATAACCTCTGTAATAATCTGGTACTTACACTTACAATTTTTTCCTTTGAACTATTCTTCAATGTTTTACCCTCTGTGTGATTGTTTTATATTCCAAATTTTAACACTAAGTAAATATACATTTTATGGCCAAACAAATAATTTCTCTCATGAAGATTTTGCAATAGTTCAAACTAACACACAGTGCGGAGACCTGTTTTTAAAATCAGTAATATTCTCTCAAAACAATACCTGTTTTTTCAAGAGGAATAGACCATATTTCTAACTTGCTCTACTGAGCTTAAATATAATAGACAATAATTTTAGAGTTTCATAATTACACAATCTCTTGAACATAATATTCCTGTAGTTTTCTTAGAACAACTCACTCTACCCAATAACTCTAGTTTCAGTAATCTTCTCTGAATATTATTTTTAGATAAGGACAATTTTTAAAAGAAATCTAGAATTCCTGTGTGCATGTGTGCCATTTCTCTCATTGTGTGATACTATTTCAAAAATATTTTCAAATGGAACCTTTTAAAGCTTACTGTATATTTTTTAAAGCTAGAAAATAAACATAATAAAGGAAAGAATGTATGTATTTTACAGGTAGGAAATAATTATCTTTGATAATTATTGAAGTTTTTTCTCCTACACATATTTAAAATGTATAAAGATTGTCAGGTATCTATAGCAATAGAAACCACTTTTTTATATCTGAAAAGTATATTATGTGAAGATCATTTGTAATACTATAACATTCTTCATTTTTATATAGTATCATGCATATACCTAATTTTCTATTATAAGATATACAAAGTGTTTCATTTCAGAAAATAAAATATACTACTAAACTTTGCAATTACATATTTGAAAATTTATTTCTCATCACACATATTTGAGCTTTTTTATGAAACTAATAATAATAGTAACAACAATGATATTAGTGGTTATATAGTAGATAGTATGTACCAAATGATCATTATGTCACTATGATAAACATTTTGCTTATATTCTCATTTGATGCCCACAAAGACATCGCAAGAAAGAATAATACATTTCCCATTTTACAGATAAAAATTTGAAGTATAAATCAATTAAATAATTTGGTACAGATTCCACAGCTAAATATTGGTGGGACTAGGTTAAACCCAATTTAACTGATTACCAAATCTATAGGCTATAGTATGACAATATGTTTGTTAAAGTAGAATGTGCCATATTAAAATATACATAATATTAGGCCAGTCACGGTTGTTCATGCCTATAATCCCAGCACTTTGGGAGGCTGTGGCAAGAGGATTGCTTGAGCCCAGGAGTTCAAGATCAGCCTGGACAACACAGCAAGATCTTGTCTCTACAAAAGATTAAAAAAAATTTTTTCTCAGTGTGGTGGCATGTGATTGTAGTCTCAGCTACTCCAGAAGCTGAGGTAGAAGGATAGCCTGAACCTAGGAAGTGAATACTGCGTTGAGCCATGATTGCTAGGTTGCACTCTAGCCTGAGTGACAGAGTGAGAACTTAACTCAAACAAACAAACAAACAAACAAAGTAACAAAACTTCTCAAAAAAATACAATTTATATTTTAGATACGTATGCGGGGAACTCCCACCAAAAAACAATTATATTTTGGAAGGCAGACCCAAATAGTACAAAGTTTCCCCTGCTAGGCAAGTCTTCTAGGAATCCATTACTATCAATGTATTAGATACCAGCTAACATTGTTGTGAGAGGCTGCGTTCAGCTTCAGTGAATTTTTTAGAGGGAGATTCTTTCAATGTGTTGATTGACGAACACACCAGCCCTCAGCAAGCTGAGTGTTCAGCAGTTTTTGACCAAAAATGGCATGATCCCCATGCCCTACCCTTCCTATTCACCTGATCTTGCATGGAGTGACTTTTTTTTGTTTTGTTTCCCCAATTTAAAAATAAGTTTTTGAAGGGAAATGTTTTGCCGATGCGTAATGGAGGAAACAAAAAATGGCAGAAGCACTAAAAGGCATCCACACTGGTGAGTTCAAAAATGGTTTGGGGCAGTGGAAAAAGTATCTCGATGGGTCTATTGCATTAAATGGAGAGTACTTTAAAGGTGACTGAATTTTAAACATGTAAGAATAAATACGCATTTTTAAAATAAATAAATATCAGGTGTTTTGCGGTCCCCCTTGTATTACTATTGCTGATGTGTTTGTCTTCTGTTTGCTATACCTGTGCAATGTTTTATGTTTACATACATACATTTTTGTCACATAAAATGCTGTCATGTGTATCTAGCCAACTATTTGTATATGTTTCTTTATTATTTCTTTGCTTACAAATATATTTTGGAATGTGCATTGCACATTGATTCCTTATTGTTTTATAATTAGAAAATCATGGAGTTTTCTGATATGTTAATTTCCACTCTAATTGTCTACAGCTTTTTAAACAGCTTTATTTCTCATATTTTGATGAGATCTCTTATCTTGGCCAGGTACAATACTAGTAACCCTGCATCCACTGCCCAGGAGGGTTTAATGGTACTCATTTCTGGACCACTATCCAGCAAAGGGTGGACCTAGATTTCAGGAATGTCTGTGATAGCTCTTCATCCTAGATAAGTAGCTGCATTTTGGCTGCCACCCATGGAAGATCATCATAGCTTTTCTGGTCTCTGTTGATAGACTGGGGTCCTGGACATGCTATGTAATTTGTAGACCTCCTTGCAAAGGGGAAATGTGGAAGCCCTTGTTCAAAAATTATCAAGAATTTTAAGATGGCAACAGGAGAGCATTAAATTAAGCATATGCCCAGGAAGACCCGTGTGACTGCATACGTCCCACATGCATGAAGCTGGCACTGCCTATTTTTGATGTAGGATGACATCTCTCAGAGATTTCAAGCTGTGAAATTGTCGTTTATGTTTGTGGCATCCCAGGACCACAGTGAACCCATGCCATAACCCATCCCTATACTAATCTCTTTTCCATTCTATTAAACAATTTACATTTTTATAAACTGCTATTATTATTCAGGATTGTCTATAATGTTTCCCTATAGTGTCTACAGTGTTTCACTGGATTTCAATTTAAGATACTTTTCCTATTTTCAATTCTATATTATTTTTTTAAGCCTTTTCCACAAGTGGGGGTTAAGATTGTTAGGCCTTTGTATTAAGCATTCATTTAGAAATAATATAATTATAATTATTGTGTATTTGGCATAGTGATATGATATACTACAGTAATATGTTTACTGATATTAAATTATCTTTCCTTTCTGATGTGATAGAAAAATCTACTACTTTTTTTTTAGTATGCTCTTGCTATTGTAGGAGAGAAAGACTACAAACGTCAATTTTCCTTTTTCTTTCTCTATCTTCTGGAAGATAGAACAGGCCTAGATCTCTAAGACACAGTAATTTCCATCTCTACACTCTCACCCTCCAGTCCAATGTCTTCTTCCTGTTTTAGGGTTGAGTTAAAAAACACACCTTCTGAGGTGTTGCTTTGACAGTGGAAACTGTCAAGGAATAAAATGAGAGTGGCTCCACGGACAGCACTGAAGAAAGATTGCTAGTTGATAGAATAGAGTAGTGGCCAGAGAGACCATGGACAGTGGAGAGAGGAAGAAGAGAAGGCCAATAGTTTCTTCCATGAATGGAAACCTGCTTCCCACACAAGGGCCATGGAAGAAGCAGAACCATGGTACCCAGATCCCGAGGGCTATGATGGGATGTCCTAAATGCAGGCTGTGGATGGCTGAACAACTGAAGGGTATGGTTTAGCTCCCTGGAGGATCAGTGTTTAGATGTTCAGGACTGGTGTACTTTAAAACAAAGAGCGCAGGAGGAGAAAAGGGAGACCACTCTGATGGAAGAACTAGGGTCACTGGTACTCACTAGGCTCCTTATATGACTCCTTGGAATTTGGGGAATCACTGAGTGGAATATGGAGTCAGCTTTAATTTGATTTAGAAAAATAAAGAAATGAATCCATTCTTATCTCTTAGTACTGTGTGGCAAATTCGCATGTGTTTTATGGGACTGTAAACGTCTTGTATTAGTTTGATGCATAAGTTCATAGTGTTTTCTCCTACCCATCATGCAACCAAATATTGCTTGATGGTTTACTGGTCACAGTTCATCACATTTGCCAATTTTTGGTTGGACTGATGCGGATAATCGTGGGTTAAAGTGCTTATATGGTCCTCATCATAGCCTGATGGTCTTCTTGAACATGGAGAATCACTCAGGTCGAAGTGGCCCTCTTTGTAATGACAGAACTATTTTCTTGCCGTGCTTTCCAATGCCATTCTCCCAGTACACGGCAGAAAATGTTTCGAGCGGTATCCGCTGCCTTGAATCCTCTGTTAAACTCAAATGGATGACTATGTCGGGAGTATTCATTCTTTTTCCACTTGACACTGCATCTTCTTTAGCCCACAAATAGTACTAACTTTCGTCAAATCTGCAAAATACTAAGTGTATTCACAAGGACAACATTGTCACTCCAAATGACAAATGATAAACATACTCCCAACATCACAGTATCACCTTGCCAAAATAAACGCTAAGAACTTATGCATTCACTTAATGTCAATAGACTTTTGAAATCTACTTTCTGGTCTTTTATTTAGAACTTTTGCGTCACACCTCACAGGGAATGGTACCTATAGATTTGTGAGTGAAGTGCGGTAAATGCATTTGTGTGGTCATCGTGTGTGTGTGTGTGTGTGTGTGTTTCTGTTATCTTGTTTGTATTGATGAGGACTGTGCTAGCCGTATTCTGGTACCTGGGTTATTTATCAATATTTTACAAAGTTTGAAAAATGCTTAAATTATGGGAAAATTATTTATTCCATAGAAATATGCTGCAAAACCATCTGAACCCAAATCCTCCCTGCTAGGCCCCGGACAGACTATTTTACTCTTTTTCATGTGTGTTACCATGATTGTTATTCTAAAGAGATTTGCTTTTTATTGTCTTCTAATTGCTCTTCTAGAAATTGTCTATTTTGATGAAATTGTCAATATATTAAATTATAAGACTGCAATAGAGAAGCAGTTCATTCAAGTGATTCTTTGTGTTCAAATTTCAGCTCTACTATTTACCAGCTAAATGACCTCAGGCAATTTTGTCTCAATTTCCTAATTTATACAAATCTCTAAGAGCAGGAATAATTATAACATTTACTGCTTCAGGGTCTTGTTAGAATTAAATGAATTAAGACATGGGAAGCCTTCAGGACGAGTGCTGGTCCCAGTTCGTGGTCGCCAAACAATAGTTTTATCTTTTATTCCTGTCTTCACTGTACATTTTGAGAACAGTGCTCAAAATGAAGTCCACTTTCTTATTATCTTCCTTTGCTACAAGTGAATTTTATTCACCCAAGCCCCAGATAAACAAGGTAGAGAATTATGCTTTGATTATAGTATTTTGAAAAGTAAATTTGAAAAATAGATACAGTGGTTTTTTTTTTTTTTTTGGCCATTATGGAAAATTAACTCAGTAATTGTCTCACTAAATCATGCTAATGGTGAAAAGAATTGGGGTGGGTTTTTCAAGGTTATATGAAAATAAATGCCCTTAGTAGAACCTAAAATAACACAAAGCCACACTTTAATTTGAAGATGCATTTTTAAAATGTTTGTTTCTTTTTATTGAACTGCATAATACCACATGAAACAAATAGAAATTATTTGAGACATATCTTCTATACACTGAACTTTCATATATATAAGGCACAATTCAGGTCATATTCACATTATGTCATATTAATTGAGAATATATATACATATATTCGTATATTCTCAGGTAATTAATAACATGAATTTCAGTGACTGTGGGTGTGTCCAATACATAACAAAATGCCTTGCACACAGAAAGCAATTAATCAATGTTTTCTGAGTGACAAGCTATGCAAAGGACATAATAAATGTTCAGATTTAAGTGGACCTAATTATATATCTTAGCTCTATAATAATTAGTGGAGATATATATAAACCAGAGGTACAACATAAAAAGTTACACACATTTTAAAAGATGTTATCTATGTATTACTTTAAGTTCACCATAATCAGAAGTGTCCGGACTCTGATGGTAGTCACTCTGAGCACCTTGTAATAGCAAAAGTCAAACGTGACTTGTACTCATCTTTTGTTATTGGTATATTTCGAGCATTACAATTTTAATAGCTTTTTTCTTTCTTAAAATGTGTATACTTTTTTGCATATATATGTGTGTGTGTGTGAATAAAATTATATACATATATATCCACAAGAAACATTTCTACCTGTAAGACTCTGGATTCAAGGATATGTGCATTTTAAACCCAGATGGATACGGCTACATTTCCCTCTGAGAAGTTGCACAATGTACACCCCACCAGCTCTGTATCCAGTGCTTCTTTACTCACACTCTAATCCATATGGGAATATTAGCAAAATATTAAAATGCCAATCTGGATAGTGAATGTTGTATGTGATTGTATTTTCAGTTCTCTAATTAGGAATGACTTAGATTGTTTTAATATGATTATTTCTTTTTTTCTGTAAGTTCCTGTGTCCTTTGCTCATTATTCCATTTGCTTGTTCATCTTTTTATATTGATTTATAGAAATGTTTTGCAAATGAAGGGAATTACCATCCGGCTCTCTTGTGTATTGCTTTTATTTTTGGTCAGTTTGTTGTTTGTCTTTGATTTTGTTTACAGTCTTACTTTTCTGATTATACAGAAATATTTAAACATATTTTGTGTTTAAACTAATTCATCTTTTCCTATATGGGTCTAGAATTTGTGATCTGTTTGGAAAGGACTTGAAGATTATAAATCAATTCTTTCCTGCTGATAGCTTTATTAATTTTAAAAATATTTAAATGCTTCATTTTAAGGATTCATAATAGGTATCCATTTCCACAGCAAGTTTGCAATATATTCATTCATTTAATTTACATTACTTAAAAACTTTATATAGGCACAGAGAGATGAAGAAAACACAATCTTTATCCTCAAGGAGCTTTCATTCTTGTGGGGAGACATATAGTTCATTGTTAACTAAATATATTACATAATTATACATTATTCAGATATATAGAACTGCAATATATGACAACACATTCATCAAAAACTAGAGATCCCTCTTGTTAATGTATATAATATATTATACATACATATGTACACACACAAAAGAATTCATTGATCAAAAAAATTAGGGAGCCCACACATAGGAGAATTAGACCATCTGTTTGAAAACAGACATTCTGTCTAAAGGTGTCTTTAAAGTAGCCTAGGACCTATGGAAGCAAAATCAGTTGTAGAAGCAGCTTCAGGAGCAGATGGGCTGCGGGGCTATGGGGCTTGGGGGCGGAGCTGAGCTGCCAATTAGACGATTCCCTGGGGTCTGGCCTGCCCCTTTTCATGTTCAGGTGAATTTGGAAGAAACTGCTCAATGAGGTCTCAAGAATGCTTACAAGGGTGAGGCGAGCAATCTCATGGATCTCAAGGGAGCTAACCCTAGCAGGGACACAGCTAAGGGATTTTGACCCCAAGAGAAATAGCAGAAAGCTGCAGAGCTGTAGGCAGATTTCAGGAGGTATTTGGTTTGGGAAAGTTCTGCATTTCTCACACCGCTGCTACAACACCCAACAACTAATACCTGCAACAGACTCATTCAGTGTATACACACGAAGTCACAATGTGTAACTGAGCAGGGGCTAAGGGATCTCACCAGGTGAATATCCATTGTCTCATTTTAAAGAAGAAACTGAAGTTTAGAGAAGTTAAATAGGTAAAGTCTCAGTGAAGCCAAGACAACAATCGGCAATTAATGCTGATGAATGGTTCCCAGCATCTGTGTGTCTACTATTTTGATGTGGATGAGACACCTATCTAAATACGATATTTATGTGCTTCAAGCTCTGCGCCTTCCACCTGGTTCTGATCTGATGTTCCTGGTTTCAGCCTTGTGCTCTTTGAACTGAACTTTTCTCTCTGCTAAACCTTACCTGTTGATGACAGAGTCGGTTCCACCAGTGGCTAAGATTTTTTTTTTTTGAGTTGGAGTCTCACTCTGTTGCCCAGAATGGAGTGCAGTGGCATGCTCCCGGCCACTGTAGCCTCGACCTGCTGGGCTCCGGCGATCCTTCCGCCTCAGCCTTCCAAGTAGCTGGAACTACAGGTGCGCGCTACCACGCCCGGCTAATTTTTTGATTTTATTATAGAGATGAGGTCTTGCTTGCCCAGGCGGGTCTCGAACCTGCGGGCTCAGGCAATCCACCCACCTCAGCCTCCCAAAGAGCGAGATTACAGGCTGAGCCACCAAGCCCGGCTGAGAGAAGTCATTTTAATGTTTTACAAAAAGATTCTAAGTACTGCC
>CAUYQG010056519.1:0-12194 GCA_963574415.1 Tarsius wallacei | reverse complement strand
CTGAGGGGAATCACAGGTTAAGGTCAAGGTTAGGGTAGCAATCAAAGATCAAGTTCATCTTCCCATGTGATCTGCCCATTTTCCCTTGCTTACTCTGGCCCAATGCCCTTCTGCACCTCCCAGGTTAGTTCTGGGGGAGGTCCCACACTAGGGCAACATGGGTCATTCAACATGAGACTTTCATGGTGTGCCCTGGGGGCCAGAAGAGAGAGTCCCAGATTCACTGCTCTGGGACAAGGTGTGAGAGTGGGACCAGTTGCCATCAATGGCTGCTGCACTGGTCAGAGAGGCAGTGAGAGACCGGGACAGGCGAGTCATGCAGGATGAGGCCACTGTGGAAGACAGGATGCACAAGCAATCAGAAAGTGGGAAAGGGACTGTCCACTCAGAGTGGGATGCTTGGATACAACTATAATTAGGCCAGGGGGTCCATGAGCTTGATTTGGCAGATGGTGGTTCCACCCCTCTGTGCCCATCCTGCCTCTAGTGCAGCAATCCCTTGTCCTCATGATCACCTCCATCCTCATACTCACTGTAGCCCATGCCTTGCAGAAAGTTCTTGAAAGTCTCGGTCTGCTTGCCTGGCTGTGGAAGTGAGACAAGGAGAGGCAGACAGTGAGATGAGGTCAGAGTCCATGGCTGTGGCATTGTAGGGACAGAGTATATGCCAAAGGACGGAGTTCAGTGCCACCAATATACTATCTCACTTCCCCATCCTGTGGACAGCAGGGATACTCACCTGAGTCAGCTAGGGCTGACCTCTGGAGATAGCAATCTGGTCAGGAGATAGCCACCTAATATAAGTGATACATAATAATTTCTAGGGAAATTATCATTTATCCCTCCAAGTTCAGTTTGGTATCACCTCCTGCAGGAAACCTTCCCTGTCCTTTGCCACACTCTCCAGACCTACAGTTAAGCCTCTGTCTTCCTTTACCTTTTTATTATAATATCTGGCTGTAGGTATATATATCTTTTTAGTAGACTGCCAGTTCCTAATGGCACAGTCTATCCACATCAATCTGTTGTCTCTGCCTAGAATGTTCTGTCATATGAAGGGACTCATATACATTTATGGAACAAAATTGGGATCAATTCCTCAAAGAGCACAAACATTCCTTTGGCTCCTGGTATACTACAAACTGCCCTCCAAAGAGTTTGCACGCCGGGCACGGTGGCTCACGCCTATACTCCCAGCACTTTGGGAGGCCGAGGGGAGAGGATTGCCTGAGCCCACAGGTTTGAGACCAGCTTGGGCAACTTGGCGAGACCTTATCTCTATAATAAATCAAAAAAACTAGCTGGATGTTGTGCCACGTGCCTATAGTTCCAGCCATGTGGAAGGCTGAGGCGGAAGGATCACCTGAGCCCAGCAAGTTGATGCTGCGGTGACCATGAGTGTGCCACTGCACTCCAGCCTGGGCCTCGGAGTGAGACTCCAACTCAAAAAAAAGAGTTTGCACCCATGTACGAGGCCATCCGCTATGTACAGAATGCACAGAGTAAGAGTTTCATGGAAACAATGTTATTTTATGAGAAAAATTATAACCTAATGTTTTTTATTTATTTTTGAGTTAGAATCTCACTCTGTCACTCATGGATTACCGCAGCCTCAACCTGCTGGACTCAGGTGATCCTTCCGCTTCAGCCTTCCAAGTAGCTATAATTACAGGCACACACCACCACATCCGGCTAATTTTTTGATTTATGGTAGAGATGAGATCTCGCCAAGTTGTCCAGGTTGGTTTCGAACCCCTGGACTCAGGCAATCTCACCTAGGCCTCCCAAAGTGCTGGAATTATAGGCATGAGCCACCATGCCCTGCCTAACCTAGTGTTTTAACATGCATTTCTTTACTAGTGTATTCGTCTGTTTGTGTTACTATAAATGAATACCTTAGGCTAGGTAATTTATTTTTTAAAAAAAGAAGTTTGTTTGACTCACGGTTCTGCAGGTTGTACAAGAAGCAGGACACCAGCATCAGCTTCGAGTGAGACTTCAGGAAGCTTTTTTTCATGGTGAAAGGGAAGGCAAGCCAGGTGCAGTGGCTCATACCTGTAATCCCAGCACTTTGGGAGGTAAAGGAGAGGATTGCTTGAGCTTAGGAGTTCGAGACCAGCCTGAGCAATGTGGCAAGACCTTCTCTACAATAAATCAAAAAAATTAGTCAGGCATGGTGGCACATGCCTATGGTTCCAGCTACTTGGAAGGCTGAGGTGGAAGGATCTCTTGAGCCCAGCAGGTTGAGGCTACGGTGGCCCTGAGCGTGCACTCCAACCTGGGTGACAGAGTGAGACTCTGACTCCAAAAAAAAAAAAGGGAAGGGCAGCTAATGTGTTACACGGAAAGAGAGGGAGCAAGAGAGAGAAGAGGAGGTGCCAGGCTCTTTTTAACAATCAGCTATCACATGAATCATCATTGCAAAGACAGCACCAAGCCATTCATGAAGAATGTACCCCATAATTCAAACACCTCTCTCTAGGCCCAAGCCCCAATACTGGGCATCACATTTCAACATGAGATTTGCAGACGACATGCATCCAAACTATATCAACTAGTGCATTTCACTGATTGTAATCTTCTAGTGTGAATTTTCTCTTTATGTCACTGTCATCCCTTTCTGACAACTTGCCAAGGTTACAGCGAAATTTCTTTCTCCCCTAATCAAGGAGCCACAGGTCCCACCTCAGAACTGAATGAAGGACTTTTTCCTAGCCTATGTAGATCCACATCAGTGTTCCCCTGGAGAATAGCTTACAACCTAAGTTTGCTACAGGGCCTTCAAGGCCTAAGATTTCCCACAATTAGGTGACAAGAGTGAGACTTCAACTAAAAAAAAAAAAGTTTTTCCACGTCGCAGAGACTCCATTTCTTTTCAGAAGCTATAAACAATTTTCAGTGGATAACCAAAATTCCTGGAAAAGTGCAAATCTATAAAAGTGATTCTTCTCTCCTGCTCCTTAAAATTTGCCACATCTATTCTCTAGAACTTTTCCCTTTAAGCCTCTAGATGAAGAGGAAAAACAAGAGTAGGAAGAAGTGGTATTGACAGAGCATGACTCAAGGACTGTTTAGACAGCTTTACTATCAATTGGTTAAATCGTCATAACACTGAATGTTCTCTTTCTCCAAAAAGTGTAGCCTGAAATCCTATTCAACCTCTATACTTCCTTTGTATGGGTTTTCCTATGTTTCCCCCAATGGACAGTTATTTAAAAAACAACCTATTATTTTACCACAGTGACAATGACTTTTCACAGTACATACTAGATAGAATTCAGGAAAATTTAAAGATACTATCTCATGCCACACTTTCAGCTTGGTACAGAGTCACTCCCTATTTAGACTTTGAAACCAGCTCCGGTTCCATTCAAAGTTCTCTTATACTGCCAGTCCCTGTTTTAGGCCAGAGCTATTTATCCCTTGATCTCTAAAGAAGGAGAGCACTTTCCATCCAAACTCTGGACCCAGGCTTCATGGCTCAAGTAGAAGCTTACATCCATACAAAGCCAACTCAAGAGGTTACCTATATTTTGTTCAGGGAACATTTCTAGAGTAGTATCTGCATGACCAACATCTACATTTCTCCTGTCCTGAAAGTTTTCTACCCTTATTCAGATCTCTAAAAAAGCCCTTCTTAAAATTCGCCAACCCTAGGGCATCCAGAGAGCCAGCAACACGTTCCTTCTAGGTACTCAAGTCAATGCCAGGTGGGGTGCGGTGTGTTGCTCTGCGTATTCTTTGATTTTGAAACAGAAAAGAATTTCAGATTGAATCCAAAGTATAGTTTAAGAAAGAATGTATTCGAAATAAAGAGGAATCCTCAAGAGGGAGCACAGGTCCCTTAAGGAAAAGCTTTATGTGCTTTTACAATGATGATTAAGCAATCATGAGACAAAAGCAGACAGCTATAGGTATCTGGTCATGAGTTTCAATGACCGTCTCTCAACCTTTAAGGTCATAAGGACCTTCTAAATGATGAACGTTACTAACCAGATTTGCACTTTTCTTAGAACATTATGTTTGTGTTTTGGGTAATTCCCTATCATTTCTATGATTCATTGCACTGTAGTTCCACATTCTAACCGCAAGGTGGGCAGGCCTGGTATGCCTAATTGGTCAGGTGATGGTAGCATATGGACATGAAAGATGTCTGGGCCGGGCTCGGTGGTTCAGCCTGTAATCCCAGCACTTTGAGAGGCCAAGGTTAGTGGATTGCCTGAGCCAGCGGGTTCAAGACCAGTCCGGGAAACTTGGCAAGACCTCATCTCTACAATAATCAAAAAAATTAGCCAGGTGTGGTAGCGCACACCTGTAGTTCCAGCTACTTGGAAGGCTGAGATGGCAGGATCGCCGGAGCCCAGCAGGTCAAGGTTGCGGTGGCCGGGAGTGTACCACTGCACTCCAGTCTGGGCAGCAGAGTAAGACTCCAACTCGAAAAAAAGAAAGAAAGAAAGAAAGAAAGAAAGAAAGATGTCTGAACGCTTATCCTATTTTAATTTAGACCTGCCTAACAAAATCTGCCCAACTACTTCTAAACTATGTTAACTATGCATACCTCAATCCAATTAACTCAAAAATATTGGACCAGATATTTGTCAGGAATCTGTTATGACTATGAACCAGACTTTCTTTCAGTGCTAAAGATATAGCCAGAACTACCCTTAGAACCAGGTAAGAGGGCCTCCATCCCTGGCCTCACATTTAAGAGGGCCCCAAATATAATTAACATAAACATACAAAATAATAAGCTCATTAAAGAACAGAGAAGTGCTTCTGTCACTTGGGATCTGGTGCAACCCATAATCCCAACCTTCTGCTTTTATGACTAAGAGACCTCTAGTCCAAGGAAAACACCTCTCTATACCTCTCACCCTAGATACTCAAAAGATTATTGCATCCAGGTGACAGGACAGTTTGTAGGTTCATCTCTGCCAACAAAGGAGTCAGACACTGCTGCTTTTTTTTCTTTCTTTCTCTCTCTCTCTTTTTTTTTTTTTTAGCTGGAGTCTCACTCTCTTGCCCAGGCTGAAGTGCAGTGGCATGCTCACAGCCACTGCAGCCTCGACCTGCTGGGCTCAGGTGATCCTTCCACTCAGTCTTCCAAGTAGCTGGAACTACAGGCAGTGCCACCACGCCTAGCTAATTTTTTGATTTATTGTAGAGATGAGGTCTCACCAAATTGCCCGGGCTGGTCTCGAGCCCATGGTTCAGGCAATCCTCTCCCCTTGGCCTCCCAAAGTGCTGGGATTTAAGGCATGAGCCACCATGCCCGGCCCAAGACACTGCTTCTAAGCACTGGAAAGATTCGGGGGGCAGAAGCATTTAGGTAAAAGAAAAGATTAACTTGTCAATGTCTTCTCTGATAGCATGACGGCAATAGATTTTTATAGCATAATGTATCATTGATGTTAAGCATCTATTTTCTTTCATCTCTTCATGTTGCAGTGCAGTTCTGAAGGTACTCACACATTAGCACAATATTCCCATCAGTTGTACATGGCACCTGAGGTGTATTTTGCAACATTAAACAATTTATTTATTCTTTACTCTTAAGCCTGTTATGTGTAAGTTTGAGCTACATGTGTGAAATTTGATGCTAATTCTCTGCAATACACTATATATCTAGATAATGTTTTAAGATATTGCAAATATATACATAACATAGCAATTTAAATGATAAAATAAAAATAATCCATAATATTTACTGGGGTAAAGTTAATTAACTATCTGTGTCCCCATCACAATGTTTGAAAATGATATGTAAAAATCACAATTTATTTCCATAACTACTATTGCTTTAAGAAGTATATTGACAAGACCAGTCACTATGACCTTAGCAGAGCAAAATTTCTCCAAACTGAAATTCATCTTTAAAAAACTACTTAATAACTACAATGATTTCAGAAAGATTACCTAATTTTTTTATTGTTTTTGTTTTATTTTAAAGTTGTGTGGTCAAAGTCAGGATTGGGTACATAAGCGGTTAAGGTAAAATTGCCTAATTTGACATTCATTACTTTCTTTATTAATTTTAATTTTTATATTTTTGAATCAGAGTCTCTCTATCACCCAGGCTGGAGTACAGTGGCATGCTCATGGCCACCGTAGCCTCAACCTGCTGAGCTCAGTTGATCCCTCCACCTCAACCTTCCAAGTAGCTGGAACTACAGGCGTGTGCCAGCATGTCCAGATAATTTTTTGATTTATTGTAGAGATGAGGTCTTGCCATGTTGCCCAGGCTGGTCTTGAACCCATGGGCTCAGGCAATCCTCTCACTTCTGTCTCCCAAAGTGCTGGGATTAGAGGGGTGAGCCACCACACCCGTCTGACATTACTTTCAAAAGAACATAAGTCATGTGAATATCTAGACTGCAACAAACCAGTGATTTTGTAGAAATGAAGGTAAGAAAATAAATTTTATGAAAAATATACAATTTATAAGTTAGATATTATTTTTCAAATAACGACAACCCAGCAGCAGATATTTGACACACACACACAAAATTCAATCATCTTCGAAATATGACCAAATTTTTGTCACATAAAAAACATAACTCTGCAGGGTGTGGTGGCTCACACCTATAATCCCAGCACTTTGGGAGGCTGAGGTGAGATGATTGTCTGAGCTCACAGATTCGAGACCAGCCCCAGCAACTTGGTGAGACCTCATCTCTACAATAAATCAAAAAATTAGTCGGGCATGGCGGCGTATGCCTGTAGTTCCAGCTAATAAGAAGGCTGAGGCAGAAGGATCGTCTGAACCTAGCAGGTTGAGGTTGCGGTGGCCTTGAGCATGCCGCTGCACTTCAGCCTGGGCGACAGCGTGAGACTCCAACTCAAAAACAAAAAACAAAAAAACGTAACTCCACTTTTTTTTATTTTGCCATTATGGAAATATATCTGTCAAGATACAAGGATGGAACATATTTATCTCATGTCAGCTTGATTTATAACTTTCAAATATTCATACATAGGGTATGAGGGTCTCATTTATACTCTCCCTCTGAGCTTTGCAAACATTGGAGGCAGGTCTGCCACACCTATCAACAAGAGAGAAATGGCACCTGCCTGCATGGAGCTTATAATCTAAAGAAGAAAGACATTTAACAAGTAATTTAAAATAGGATATACAGCCAGGCTTGGTGGCTCAGCCTGTAATCCCTCACTTGGGAAGGCTGAGGTGAGTAGATTGCCTGAGCCCGCGTGTTCGAGACCCGCCTGGGCAACTTGGCAAGATCTCATCTCTACAATAAATCAAAAAATTAGCCGGGTGTGGTAGCACGCGCCTGTAGTTCCAGCTACTTGGAAGGTGAGGCGGAAGGGTCGCTGGAGCCCAGCAGGTCGAGGCTGCGGTGGCCGGGAGCAGCCACTGCACTTCAGTCTGGGCGACAGAGTGAGACTCCGACTCAAAAAAAATAAAATAATAAATAAATAATAAAATAAAATACGATATAAGAATAGCAAGACAATTTGTGAGCTATTTTGTTTTCTTGGTTTCTTTCCCTTCCTTTTCCCTCCAGCAATCAAGTAGCAAGGTTTGTTTCCTTTCCTTAGAGTGGATTTCAGGATGAACAGCAGAGTCACCTGCAACACAACTCCTTTCCAGCCCTGGCTTACCATGCTAATGGTTTGCTCATTCTCTCATTCAAGAAACACTGAGTGACTACAATGTGCCAGGGAATGTTCTAGGTCCTGGAGATAGAGCAACGAGCAAAACAGAAATATATATATAGCCTTTATGGGAATTACACTCTGGTAAGAAGAGAAACCACAACTACCACCATCCTCCCAAAATATTATAACAAGATATATAACATATCTGATAGTAATATGGGCTTTTTTGAGAATAACAAAGCAGGGAAATTGAGAAAAGGAATTGCAAGAGGTGGAAGTGGAGATAGCCAAGGAAGGCCTCTCTAATAAGGTAACACTTGAGCAGAGGCCTGAAGGAAATAAGAGGCTCGCCATGAAGATGGCAGGGGAAAAGCAATTCAGGTAAAGAGATGAGCAAGAACAAAGGCCAAAAGTGGGAATGTTTGCAATGCCTGAGGAACAGCAAGGAGGCCAGTGCCCTTGGAGCTGTGAGGACCCATGAAAATGGGATAGTAAATAAGGTCTAAAGGGCCAGATCATGTAGGGCCTTGGAGAGATCACTCTAAACTCTAGAAGTTATACAGAGCACTACGAAAATCTATTGGAATGCTTTAGACATAGCAGTGACATTATTTTATTTATCTTAAGAGGATTATTCAGTTGCTCTGTGGAACATTGGCTGTAAGGGGTACAGGCAGAAGAAGAGAGACTAGTTAAGAGGCTAATGCAATAATCACTGTGAGAGAACATGGTGACTTGGACCAGCGTAATAACACTGAGGGTGGAAAAGAGCAATTCTTTTCTGGATGAATTTTATCGGCTCAACCTTTAGAGTCAATAAGATTTGTCATTGGCTTAAATGTGAATTATGAGAGAAACAGAGGAGTCATGGTTGACTTTAAGATTTGTATGGGTCTCCATGACTCCAAGAAGACACAAGAGATTTCCTGGCTTAGAACAACATGGGAAAAAGAAGAGTTGTAGATATTTCACAGAATAATCCACTTTCATTATCTTGACTAGAATTACATTTGGATTCAGGAGCTCTCTTAACAGAGATATGGATCACAAAATAGTCATCAAACTTTGGGGCCGGCAGAGCTCTCCAAAGGTCCACTAATTTCGGCTTCTGCCTCCTGGGAGTGTTGCCTCTGTTCATCACAGGTCAATACTATTTGGAACCTTTGGTGGCAGAATTTCTTGTTCCACAAAAACACATATTCCACTTGCTTCACACCTTTATTGTTCAGAATGTTGCCAGATATAATCTAATTATTAGCTACCAACCTTTTTTCACAGACTCAGTAGGATGACCAGTTAGTCATTATCCATCTCCAATCAAATTATCCAAACCTTCCTCAGAGATCTTTTTAATCTTCATTTACTTACTTTGGAAGCTGGGAGTATTTATCTTTGATATTTCTTTGTTTATCCACATTTACATCTGTATTTAAAATGTAGAGCCATCCTGCTCCCTTCTCACTCTCCAGTGCTGTCTTAGTTGGCTTCAAACTATCTCCACCTCCAAGTGTGTTTTTGAAATAAGTCATTAATTCAGAATAAAAATTAGGCCGGGCTCGGTGGCTCAGCCTGTAATCCCGCGCCTTGGGAGGCTGAGGTGAGTGGATTGCCTGAGCCCGCGGGTTCGAGACCCACCTGGGCAACTTGGCGAGACCTCATCTCTACAATAAACCAAAAAATCAGCCGGGCGTGGTAGCGCGCGTATGTAGTTCCAGCTACTTGGAAGACTGAGGCGGAAGGATCGCCGGAGCCCAGCAGGTCGAGGCTGCGGTGGCCGGGAGCGGCCACTGCACTCCAGTCTGGGCGAGAGTGAGACTCCAACTCAAAAAAAAAAATTAAAATATGATTATGTCTTTTCAACTTCCAAAAACACCGAACAGTAGCATAAATTTACTGAGCACTTACATTGGGCCAGATGTCATTTAATCCTCACTCCAACAGCCTTGTGAGGCAGCAACTATTATTACCTCACGGCTCTAGAATTCAACCTCGGAGTGCCAGACTCCAGAGGCCAAGCACTTTAATCCCTACGTTCTGCTACTTCCCCATGACAAAAAATTAACATAGTCAATCTTATATCTCAGCTGACCTGCAGTGGCAGGGATATTTTATTTTGCCAACACTTGAGCTAGTCATTTAAAGGCAAAGCAGAGTACTTCAGGAGAAGAAGCCCGTCGACGGCCCGCCCCTACACCGTCCCGCACACTATCTTGATTTCCGGCCAGGGCAACAAGGATCAAGCCAGCCCTCAGGCCACACCGCTTCCAGCTGAACACTTAGGAACGTCTGCCCAAATCCGCCCACAGAAGGTTTCTGCCTGAAGGGAATTTACATATCCATTGCCTATTGGCTGCTGGCAAGCACTCGCTCTTCTCATTGGCTGACAATGTCGGACGGAGTTCTGCGTAGGATGCTCGCCGGGTGTCGGGACTCATTAGGGTCACGGTCACCTATATTTCCGCTTCCGGTTCACCTCCGGAGTCATGGCGACCGCGTGGGGGCCTAG
The DNA here is from genome assembly GCA_963574415.1 of Tarsius wallacei. Lineage (NCBI taxonomy): Eukaryota > Metazoa > Chordata > Mammalia > Primates > Tarsiidae > Tarsius > Tarsius wallacei. The sequence continues at coordinate 2,071 of CAUYQG010056519.1, read as the reverse complement.
ATACCTATTGACATCAGGCAGATGGTGCCACGGCCTTCAAGGAGTTCCCCAGTCCCGGGTGGGTGCCTACTCTCCCTGCTCTCGGAGAGACTCTGGATCTCCACGCCAAGGGGGAGCGCTTTCTCCTATCGAGAGCCCGCAACCTTCCTTCCTGCCCGGACATCAGCTTTTCTTTCACGGCCTGCAGGCGCTCGCCGCCCTCGTGCCTGGCGTGACCCAGGTAGATAACAAGTCCCATTTTCTGGAGAAGAGAACCCATCGCCAACACCCTGGCATCCTGCAACTGCCACACGTGCGGCTACCGGAGGCATTGGCTAACGCTGCGCGACTGCTGTTGCATGGTGCGTATGGTTGGGTATGATGGGCCAGAGATGAAATGGCACTGGGCGTGCATGCAAGTGATTCCGCTATTCATCTTTGGCCCATAGAGAGCGCAATGCCCAATGTGGAGAAACAGGTGCAAGCACTGACTAATTATCTCTGGAGTCGACATTTGCCTGTAGAGCCAGAGGAGTTGCAAAAACGGGCAATGCAACTTGAGAAAAAATTCCTGGAAGACCCAGGTAGGAGTTAAGAATAATTGAAGAGTAAGCCAGATTGAAATATCAGTGGGAAGTGAAGAGCAAGATATAACTTTACAGTCTTTCAAATAGAGACTGCGGTTTCTTATTTGACGTTCTGAGGAGAGCAGTTGTTACAATGATGCCTCAATAAGAGAAGGTATTATTCCAGAGATTGCCTTTGAGGTTTAGGTAAAGATCAGAGAGTGCTTCAGTATACTATTGACATCTAGATCTTTGTTTTTGTTTTTCCTGCAAGTCCACTGGATGAGGACCTTCTAAGTTTTTATTCAGGTGAAGTAAAGTCCCTGTGTGGCTTCCTGTTCAGTACTGAAACCCTCTCAGGTATAGGAAAATATAATTCATCAAGTCATTTTTATGATTGTGAGTTCCTTCATACTACACACCTGCCTTTTATTCATTTTGTATTCCTTGTACACCCCCACAGTACCTGGCTCAAAGCAGTTGATCAGTAGGTACTTGTTAAATAGTACTGAACTGAATAGTTATATGACTTAAGTTTTCAAGCTCCTTTCTTCCCATAGGAATATTGGAGATAGTCACAACCTTAAATTTTAGGAAATGAGGAAATCCACAAAAAAAATGCTTATTCTACTCTTTGAGTTTTTACCATATTCCCTTTAATAATATATATTTTTTTAAAAAACCTGTGTGATGGGATTGGTTAAGATGAATAACATGCTCTTAAAGGCAAAATACTATTTGATATACTCTGGTAGTAGTAGCTGTTACTGCTATTCTTTTTTTTTTTTTTTTTTTTTTTGAGTTGGAGTCTCACTCCGTCGCCCAGACTGGAGTGCAGTGGCCGCTCCTGGCCACCGCAGCCTCCACCTGCTGGGCTCCAGCAATCCTTCCGCCTCAGCCTTCCAAGTAGCCGGAACTACAGGCGCGCGCTACCACGCCCAGCTAATTTTTTTGATTTATTGTAGAGATGCGGTTTCACCTGCCCAGGCGGTCGCGAATGCTATTCTTACCTGAAGTTTTTCTCCAAGTTTGTCTTCTCTCTTGAACTTTGAAGCTTTTCTTGGGTGGAATTTGGGGAGAGCTGGATGGGCAGTATATTCAAATACTGGATCTCAGCCCTATTCTCCCTAGGTCCTTACTTCCAGTCCTTGTTCTCACTCCAGACACACCTCAGATGGAGGAGAAACTTCGTGGGGCAGTGCTACATGCCCTGCGCAAAACTACCTACCATTGGCAAAAACTGAGGTAAGGGGGCTAGAAAGGGAGTTAAAGAAAAGTTAGAGCCGGGCTCGGTGGCTCAGCCTGTGATCCCACGCTTTGGGAGGCTGAGGTGAGTGGATTGCCTGAGGGTTCGAGACCCGCCTGGGCAACCTGGCGAGACCTCATCTGTATTGGGGAATGAAAGACATAAGCTGAAGAGCCCTTTCCCAAGATGTCATTTTTCAAAAATAACTAGGGTAACTATGGGATTGAGGTTAATTCCCTATGGTATGACTCTCTTGTTTTTATGGCAGCTACAATGAGGG